>PISX010005823.1:0-103702 GCA_004024625.1 Mellivora capensis | reverse complement strand
GAGCGGAGGAGAGGGAGGGGCGGAGAGGGAGGGCAGAGAGGAGGGGGGAGGAGTAGAGGGAGGGGAGCGGGGGCGGAGCCGGCTCCTTCCGGCCCGGACCTGCTCCGCGCCCGCTGTCACCTGGCTCCGTCCCTCGCCTGCTGTTCCGGGACCGCGGTGCGCAGGGGACTGCAGGCCCGGCGCCCCGAGCGGCTGGGAGCCCGGGGAGGTCGGGCGGAGAGTCTCTGCTGGGAGGACTCGGTTTCCCCCGCCCTTGCCCTGAGGGGTGGTGGCACCGAGTGGCCGCGGGGCTCGGGTAATAAGGGGCTCACCCCGGCCCCATCTCTGAATCTCCTTTTGGCCTTACGATTTCTCTTCGTTCTGTCACGAAATGCGTCTGAGATGATAAAGGTCGGAGCTGGGCCCTTGGCTGGGTCGCTGAGCCTGCGCGGCTCCGGGAAGCCCCAAGCCTCGGGCATCGTGTGAGGGGCGCCCCCTGGAGCCGAGCCGTGCCTGGATGGCGACCGGCGTTGGCGGAGCTGCTCCAGGCCACTGAATGCTTATCGTTCTCCAGACCGTGACTGTTCCCACTTAAAGTGTAAGGGAAACTGAACCTGAGGGTAAATAACTTGCCGGGTCATAAAACGTATGAATGGGAAATTCGCGGTTGAAACTCAGGTTTATCTGAGTCCCAATCACGGTCAAAACCATCACCCCTACTGCTGGTTTCCATTGCTACAATTGAGTCCATGCGTAGAAATAAGTGCATTTCCTACTCAGCTTCTCAATATTTTGGAGAAAAATTTAGATTCCTCAAGGTGGTAAAAAATAAAACAATCCGGCTTGGGGAAGGCCAAGGGACTGAAAGTTGGCACATCTCAGGGACTGCAGTGCTGGGAAGGGAGAAGAGCCATCTCCCTTTTCTGTTACCAAGGCTGCTGGTTTCCATGGCAACCCTAAATCCGGAGTTACCCGGATAATTGAGATACTAGTGCACTGTAATGTTTCCAGGCACCTGAGGGTCTTCAGGTGTTACTAGGCATGGGTCAGAGGTAGGGTCTACACAGCTCAGACAGCCCAGGTGCAGTGGAGTATTGCTATTTCTAGGAGACTGATTTGATTCTGATGGCTTCTCCGTTTATGTTCAGTCCTGGATCAGAAATCATAGATAGGTCAAGAAGGAGTTTCATAAATGGAATGCAGATCCATAGTAAGTTACCATGGAGACGTGAAGAGTATGCTACTTTTTTTTTTCACTGTAGCAGAAAATACTGACTCATCTGTGCCGCTGCTACAGCTAATAGAGGGACTTTTTCCCCAGGCAACTCATTCAGCCCTTGATAGGGTCTGAGAAGCTTGATGCCTACAGCCATCCTGTTAAGCTCAGCGACCCCAAGTGGGACTGCCTCTTCCTTTGCCATAGCATCAGCTGCCATGACCTTGGGTGTTCTGTCCAAGTTCAGAGGCTCCCTGAGTCATTTGATGTCCACCGACTTGGGGGGAAGCCATCTTCCCTCCTGGAGGGGCTGGTGTGGGCTGGGGGCTTGGAGGGGAGCTCTGCTCAGACTGGGCAGTGTTCCAACATATCTGACCAGAAAGACATCAAAAGAGGAGTGTGGGAGACAATCCATTCCTGAGTATGATTTTTCCTTCTGCTCTGACTTGTGAAGGCTGGGGCCAATTCTCTCCTCTACAGAAGAAAAGAGGATTATGGAACCTATGTCATTAGGCTGTAATGAACATTCTCCGTAGAACCGAATGTATAAAGAACTTAGCAGAGCCATGAGTACATGGTAGAGAGAATCTCAAAATGATACAGCTATTAATTTTCTTTTCCTAAGCTCTTCCCTTTTCATTTTATGAAAAACCCTTGGGAAAAAAATAGCATATACATGAACAAAGAAATCAGCCCTACCTTCTCCAATGTAATGTGTGAAGCCCAATTGAAAATAATCTGGCCACAGGCACGAATGGTGGAGCTGAAGGAGATGTGGGAGGCTGGGGAGAGGAAGTGGGGTCACACACCAACACCAAATCTTGACTCCAACCCAAGCCCCTGTCGCTCCCTTGATTTCCCTCTGTGCCCTTGGTTCCTTGCTGTGGCTGATCCCCCTCTAAGCTTGGACAGTCATGCACACGTAATAAAATGGCTTATCCTAGCTCTGGGGTGATATCAGGGTTCCCAACATTTTTTAACCTTCCTGTTATTAGTCGGTTTCCTAGTTACTCAGTACAACTAAAACCCGGGCGGCTGAAGCCTGTGATTATTCACCTATTATGGCTTGATTCACAGGGAATACCGAGCTTTACAGTAAATTAAACCCTAATAAAAGTACGGCCCTTGTGCTTGCAGATCAAAAGTCAAACGTGTTAGAAGGAAATGAAAAGTCAGAAGGCACGTGGGGTGGAATGATCAGATGTACTATGTCAAACTGAGCTTAAAAGCCGTCTTCACTCTTTTCCCTTAAGAAAGAGGGAAGCTGACGGAAGAGCAAAAGTGTATTACAGAAGAACATGTGTGGTTAAATACTAGAGGTCTAGAGACTAAAGTGAAGATAAGAGTGCTTTAGAATCCAGGTGTAATTATTAAAAATGATTAGCTTACCAAGTCATTTTGTAAAAATAAAAACAAAACAAAGCAAAAAAAAACCAAAAACAACAAAACCCCCAAACCAAAAATGGTTCCTTAGAAACACGTCTGTATTTACCTTGAACTCCAAACTGGTAGTCGATGTTCAGTGCGTGGTGGTTTCCGCTGGTAAGCTGAACAGACGTCATTTGGTCTGCGGTGTATCATTTGTTCATCAGGCAAACATAGTGTCAGCTACCGAGCAGACAAAGACCAATGAGGCTGAGTCCCCACCCTTGAAGAAGTAAAACCGAGTCCACAATAATGAGAAAAATCACACACAAACAGAAGACGGGCAATCCTGGAGGTGGGGGTGGGTGGGGGAGGGGAAATGCACTTAGAAAGCACTGAATTCCTCTACTGACCACTTACCCTGCAGTCACCGGTGGGCGGCGTCTGGCAGCAGCAGCTAGCCCACTGATGCATGCGGGGGTCAAGGAAGGGATGAAGTTGAGCTCTGTAACACCCATGTACCCCCACCTCCGGGTGGGCACACCACATTCATACCATCTAAGCCGCTCTCCACTCTTGCCCTTTTGCAGGCTGGCATAGTTACCAGGAATCCCGGGCAACCTGGGGTCGTCTGGCAGCTTCCCAGCCTCCTGATGGGGTGGTCCCAAACTGTAAGAGCAAGCGGTATCTATCTTCTTCGTGAAGACTTTTTGGAATAGCGAGCCTGGGACTACCCTGGAGATCAGTAGTTTTCCTTGATGGCCCACTATAACTTCTGCTGTTGGCAGCCTCATTTGTCCACTGGGTTCCCTATGGGTACGAAGGCATTAAAAACATGGTAGAGCTTTATGATCTTGACCTCTGAGGGGTAGTTTTTAGGGTCAGACTCCCTGGGTCATATCCCAGCTCAACCTTTCACTAGGCATCCATTGTGGTCCTGGGAAAGTTACTTAATCTCTCTGGGCCTCAGTTTCCTTCTCTGTCAAGTTTGATTAATAGTGGGGCTGAGATTTCTTCCAGAGCTGCCTGAGGATGAAATGAGTTAGCGTTTCTAATGCACTTAGAAGGATGTCAAACACACAGTTAAGTCCAAGTGTGCTGATAAAAACCAGCAGTCCCTCTCACCCTGGAGAGCTTGGTCCCTTCATCCCCTCCAGCATCTCCGATGGCTGCCTTGCTCTACACCCTGAGCAGGACTTTGGTTCATGAAAAGGAAAAAGATAGATCAAGACCAGTGCCATCAATAGGAGCCCACGGTTCCCTTCACTGTCATTCCCTTGCCTTCGATGGTGGAATGAAACAACGAATTTTACAATTGGAAAGAACTTCAGAGATCTGATAAGTGAGACCAGCTCCTGTTTTTATAAGGAAACTCGGGCCCAAGGAGGATCAATTCCTTGCCCATGGTCATGGGGTTGTTTTTGGCAGGGCTGGGGCTGGGGCTACTTCCAGGCCTACCCCCACTACTGCCTCCCTTACACGGCAGTACTCTTGGTGCGTACAAACCACCATCAGAATCCACCTGATATTAAACTGCAGGACGACATGCCTCAGGCAAGTCTGCACAACAAAAAATAGCAAGAGGGACCCTTTGTATTCTGTGAAACCGATAATCCCTAAATAAATGCGTCTGAAGTATGAGTCAGACCCGCACAGATACATGATTCTGTAGCTGTGTGTGTGTTTTTTCTGAATCACAAAATGATTCCCACACTATGCACTCAGCTGGGTAATACTCAGATCACTGGCCTGACTATTTACCTTGAAGACTGGAACACTGAACCACTGGTCTTCACACAAGCCAAGAGTTAGTCATCATTGTGCCCGTCCTCCTGGCAAATGATTAAGTGAGGTTAACGGACACGCCGCTCTGGCGACAAACTGAAACCCGGATTAGCGTTTTTAAAGCTAAATACTGTAACATGCTTCAGCAGGCCTGTGAATAAATCACGGAGACGCTGGGGGTCTTTACGGGATGTCCATTCTTTTAAGGAATGGTTTTCCGATGGTGGCAAGACGTTCCCCCACCTCTTTGCACCTGGGAATTTTGGTCTCTGTGTCTATTTCAGACCCACTGAGCTATTAGTACCTCTTGTTTGTAGCTGTTGTGGAAATCACACCTCCTCATGTACTTTCCTCCAGGCGGAGGCTTTCTTCACCTCTAGATTCCAAACTTCACCGAGGCCCTTGAACCTGCACTCCGGTTTAGGTTGCAGGTGAGGAGGAACGCCAACCCTCCACTCTTAGGCGTCCAGGAAGAGAATCATTGGCACCTGTCTTTTGGAAGAGTCTCACAAACATCACAGGAGCTTCTTGTTGTGGCAAAGAAATACCCCTTCATCAAAACAGAGCAGAGCTGACCTGCAGGTTCATGTTGTAAGAACCTTTCCCTCCCCCACCTCCGCCCCCGCCCCCAACTTCATGGCTGGAGAAAGGGACAGGTGGTAGGACCAGGCTTCCACTTGGCAGCTTGTAATTCTTAGTAACTGTCTTAAACAAGAAGTCCGCCTGCCTTTTGCACTGGGCCCTGCAAATGATGAAGTTGGTCCCAGGTGGGACATTTGTCCCAGGCCTTTCTACTCCCACACGGAGCCAACAGCCATGTCACACGCAGAGACCATTTCGTCTTGGTCATCTTGCAGCATTCTTTCTGCTGGGACAGTGGGGGTTCAAATGCACTTAAAAATCTTTTTTAAAGATTTTATTTCTTTCTTTATTTGAGAGAGGGAGAGAGCATGAACAATTGGGAGAGGTAGAGGGAGAAGCAGGCTCCCCAATGAGCAGGGAGCCCGACCTGGGGCTTGCTTCCAGGACCCTGGGATCATGACCTGAGCTGAAGGCAGCCACTTCACTGACCGAGCCACCCAGGTGCCCCAGAAACCCTGTTTCCATTCGCTGTCCCCCCATTGTCCTTAAGTCCTAAATTACCACCAATCTGGGCACCTGGGTGACTCAGTTCGTTGGGCAACTGCCTTCTGCTCAGGTCTATGATCCCGGAGTCCCAGAATCGAGTCCTGTATCAGGCTCCCAGCTCTATGGGGAGTCTGCTTCTCCCCCTGACCTTCTCCGCTCTCATGCTCTCTCTCACTCTCGCTCTCTCAAATAAATAAATGAAATGTTTTAAAAAAACAAATTACCACCGATCTGCTTCCTGTCCCAAGACTTGCTTCTTGGGTACATTTCACAGGAAGGGCTTGTTGTGATGGACTTCTGTCACTTGGCCTCGTGTTCTCAAGGAGAACCCATGTCAAAGGGTGTGTCATTGTTCATTCCTTTTCGTGGCAATACACACTTCCTATACCATGTTCCGTTTCCGTTTATAGGTACCCATGAAACCACTGGCCTGCACGATGAAGCTCACGGCATCTTTAGTGCCCAGAGTGGGCTCATCACTGATGGTCTCTTCCTGGACCAGCCAAAGCAGAGCATGAAGAAGCGAACTCATGCCAGGCAGGACAGGGCTGGGCCGAAACCAACTGCCCACCCGACTGTCCCCCAGGGCTTCAGCTGCCCAGTGGCTCTGGCCCTCTGCTGATTGGCCGCCCCAGAAACAGCTGAGCTTCCCTTGTGGGAGGGAGACCGAGGAAAGCCTTGAGTGCTGCTAGCTTGAGCTCAGGAGCTAGAACTTTGTTTGACTCAACTTGGAAAGTTGTGCCTTCTTGTTTCTTTATTTTCACCCTGCACTTTGGCATTTGTATAGAAAAAGTGAGTAGGCTATTTCTCTGCATGAGTCACTTGCTCTAGTTTAGGGAAAAAAGCAACCATTTTATCTATCCTCTACCTATCCTTTATTCATTCCAGTTTTATCAAGGTATAATTGACATCATTTGACCATTTTAAATGGCTTTCAGTATAACTTCTAAATTTAAATTCTTATACTTATTTCTAAAGACTTATAGACATCATGTCTGTTCTTATCATAGCAGCCAGAGGAATGCTGTTAAAACATCAGTCCTACCTGTCTTTCCTCAGTGAAAACCCTCCAATGGCCCCACGTGACTCTGAGGAAAAGCTCAAGTGCCCACCAGGTCCCCCAATGCCCCATGACCTGACTTTCCACCATCTCTGTCATCTACCTTCCCTCCTGAATCCCGGACCCTCTCCAGGCACCAGCCTCTGTCTGGCCTTCCCCAAACACCAGGCAGTCTCCTTCCTCTCCTGGAAGAGCTCTTCCCCAGACGCCACATGGCTCCTTCTCCCTACTGCCTCCCATCTCCATTAGTTACCTTTGAGGAGATCTTCCCTGGCCACCTGTCGGAAATTTCAACCAATCCCATCAGAACCACATGGTTGGTTTTTTTCTTAAGCCCGTAGTATTATTTGCTATTCTTTACAGCTCACTTTTTTACCTGACTTATTATCTCTCCAGTACAAATTCTTCTCCATTAGGGCATTGATTATATCTGTTTTGTTTCCTACTTTTCTGTAATGTGTGCATCAATTCCTGACACACAGGACTCAATAAATATTTGTTGGGTAAATGACTTTAACGAATTCCGAAGGCGAATTTTCATCACCTTTCCAACGAACACATAGAGTGTTGGCTAGTAAGTATGGATGCATGTGAGAAAAATTTTACCCATAAAAAGATGTGAATACATTATGTAATATCCTTTATAATATTTTGCTGAAATGGAAAAAAAAAACTATAATAATGGTGGAATCTTGTGTTTATGGGGGCACCTGCATGGCTCAGTCAGTTGAGCATTGGACTCTTGATTTCGGCTCAGGTCATGATCTCAGGGTTGTGAGATCGAGCCCCACACTGGGCTCTGCGCTCAGCAAGAAGTCTTCCAATTCTCTCTCCCTCCCAGATCATGCACTTGCTCTCTCTCTCTCAAATAAATAAATAAAATCTTTTTAAAAAGGTATCTTGCGTTTATGTAGGACGCTGTAGTTTTCCTAGACTTACCTTCTATGCTATTCCTTATTTGAGATTGCATTACTCTCTCTGGTTTAAGAGACTTCCCCAAAGTCACAGAACAAACTTATAGGGTATTCAAGACTAAAATCTTCCAAAATTTTCAGTGAAGTGTGTTTTCCCACCAATGCACACAGAAGGGCACTTTGCTTATGTGGAACCCTAAACAGTTTGCAGACTTTTTCGCAGACATCAGCGGCCCTGCCCTTGCCCTGTGATAAGCAGATCACACCCTGTTATCCTTGAATCCCTGGTCTACCAGTGAGGAAATTCTGATTCAGCCTGGCCCCCATCTTGCCCCCTGGCCAGTTGGCCAAGCTGAGGGCCGGCACCAGGCCTCTGATCTTCGCATCAACCTGACTGATGATGGCAGCCAGTGACACCCAACTTCCCTGTTCTTTGCTGTACAAGGTACAGCTTGACTCTGGTATTTGAGGCTGTCTCGTGGGTCTGTTCCATGACCCAAGAGTGGCCTGAAGCCCCATGGTGGGCTTTGTTCAAAACTCAGCTGAAACACATCTTGATTGTTCTAGCCATATGGCTGGCAGGGAAAACTCACACTGCCCAGTTGGGTTTTATCTTAGTTTGGGTGGATCCCCCTTCTCTCAGTCTTTGCAATAACTCTCCATAAGAGATAACAGTTGTGTCCCTGAAGTGGGTTGGATGGTGTCCTCCCATGCCCCTCAATGATATATCTACATCCAAACCCTTGCAACCTATGAATGGGACCTTGTTTGGACAAAACACTTTTTGCAGAGGTAGTAAGTGCAGACCTGCAAGATGAAATCATCCTGGGTTATCTTGGCAGACCCTAAATCAATGACAAATCTCCAGGAGAGGCACACCGAGAAGAGAAGATGGCCAGATGTGGACCAAGGCAGGGACTGGAGGGATGCAGTTGTAAGCCAAGGACTGCCTGGACCACCAGAAATGAGGAGGCATAGAAGACCCTCCCCTAGAGCCTCAGAGGAGCATGGTCCTGCTGACCTTGATTTTGGACCTATGGCCTCCAGATGGCGAGAGACTAAATTTCCTTTGCTTTAAGCCACTGAATTTGCAATGATTTGTTATATCAGGTGCAGGAAACTCATACAACCTCCTTGGGAGAAGTGACCCTGAGAGGAGAGCAGGAGGTGGGGACAACGGATAGAGTCAAGACTTGAAGCTTTCTCAGAAAGCGAGCGATCTTCACATGAGTAAGACAGTTTTGAGTAAATTAAAAACTGGGTAAGGAATGATAAGTGGAATTAGACAGTGACTTGGATCTTTGACATTCACTATAAGAAAACGAGAAGAAGGGATTCATGAGACCACTGTAGGGGTGTCCCAGAAGGAGGGAGATACACACTTCAGGGTGCAGTTATGTGCTGGAATGTTAAGTACAATCTCAGGGGTGAGTCACCATTTACAATTTATGTGGGAAAAAATTATAAAAATAAAAAGAATAAGAACTTATGGATTCAGAGCAATTACATGTTAACTGTGGTGTGAAGTGGTTGGTGACCAGATTAGAAGGAAGCTGAAGGTCACCTTTGCACTTCCCCCATCACTCCTGTTCATTCATAGCTCCCAGTTAGGTTCTCTGGGACTCCTTGACTTTGGATCTGATCCAATCCCTATTCTTGAGTTGTTAAGAAAACTGGGCCAGCCCTGCTGACCTCTGGACAGGGACCAACAGTATGCCAACAGCCAGCCCCACCGTCTGGTGGGGTATGGACTGAGTCTTGGCAAGACTAGAGCCACTGCTGGGCCCTGAGCACCCCTCTGGTCTTTGCCTTACTGTGCAAGGGGACCTCCTCCTTCCCTCACCTCTGGTTTCTTGAGATGGGGCTTCTGCCTTGGACTTATTTCTTCAATTCAGACTTCTCCTTGGCCTCTCCCTGGCCAGGAATATGTCCACGTTCTGCCATGCAAGGACAGTCCCATACAGGGAACACTTATCTGCCCGTCTGCTGTGCACGGGCCACACTGGGTTTCCTACCAGCCTGTCTGTGAGCAGTATGGGTGTTGACGTGGAACACGATCCATCTTACACCACGGGGGCAGGAGTGGTGGAAGCAGAGAAACCGGCCAGGTGACCGCAGTGGGAGAAACATAGGTGAGGAGGGTGGCTTGGACCAGGGAGTTAATATTGGAAATGTAGAAAAGTATTTCCCCTTAGGAGCAGGCATCACCACCCTTCAGCTGCCCGAGCCAAGGCCTGTTGAGTTGTCCTTGATTTCCATTCTTCCCTGAGCCCCATAAACCATTAGCAAGTCCTGTGCACTCTATTTCCGAACATCTCTCAAATCCTACTACTTCTTTCTCTTCCTGCTTCCACACCCTTGTCACCATGTCACTCACCTTGACCATGCATCGATCTCCTAACTGTCAGAGCACACTTCTGCTCCCACCTTCCTATAATCCGGCCTCCACACAGCAGCCAACATTGTCTCTGAGAAAATAAATCCTATGATGCCACCTTTTTTCTTAGAATCCTCCAAAAGCTTCTCACCCACATAGAATAGAATCTTGACTCCTTTCAGGACCTAGAAAACCTGCTCTGCCTTTTCCCCCTTCCCATCATCTTCTCCTTGCTCCTTATATTCTAGTCTACCAGCCTCCATCTACGTCTGGAACACCCCAAAACTGCTCCCATTTCGGGGCCCTTCCCCTTGCTATCCTCTGGAGTGCTCTTCCCTGGGTCTCTCTCTGGCAAGGCAGCTCCTCATACTCCAGGGTAAAGGTCACTGGCTTTTCTGATCTCTGGTCAACTGATAACACTCCTTCTAACATTTATCACTACAGAATTATCTTGTTAATTTATCTGTTTACTTGATTTTGTTGTCCTCCCCCAGCTGACAAAAATACAAGTTCAGTGAGAGGAGAACCCTTGTTCATCTTGTTTTTTTGCTGTGTCCCTGCACCTTTAGCAGCATCTGGCATATTCTAGGCATGGATGAATGACCTTGATGAATGAATGAACGAATGAATGAATGACTCTGGCTAGATTCGGTCCATCACGGTGTCTCAGATCTCTATGACTCCTGAGTTTTGTTATCCAAATTATCTTCCATTACTTTCCACTCTGGTCACCTATAACCTTGACAAGCAAGCCATTGAACAAATAGTGACTAAGGCAAAGTATGTCACTAGGATTCTCACTCTGGGTGACAGTAACCAAGGCCTGATTAGCTCTATTTGTATAACTACCCTTGAAGATATAAGACCCTGTGTGAAACAAGCGTCTGCCACATCTGCCTTATCTGCTTCTCCACTAAGCCTGTCAGCTCACACCCACACAACCTGTTTTTAGGAAATCCTGGTGACCCTGAGGTCTCCACTCCATCAGGTGAGTTTCCTGGCTCAGTCCTGCGGGAGCAGAGGTGAAGTGTCCCCGGCTGTCCAGGTGCCTGCTGCAGACCCAAATGGCCCCTGACCCTGGGCTGGTATGTGCTGTGGATGCTCCCAGGTGCTTCCCATGCCACATGTCAGGGCAGAGCTGTTGGCCAGAGGACCAGGGACTTGACCCCCAGTTACTTAGAATACAACCAGAGCAAACAGGTGTCCCCACACAGAGAATGATACTTGAACGTGTATGTTAGTAGCAAGACTTCTCAAACACAGGGGCTTAAATGACACAGAATTTTATCTTTCTCTGGTATAACACCTGGGGAAGGGGGTCTGAGGCTGGTTTGGTCGCTCAGTGACTTTGGGACCTAGACTCCTCCCATCTTGATCTGCCTTCTTCCCTAGGGCAGATGACTCACTACTACCTCCATGCTTCTCCCTAGAAAGGAAAGGAAGGGAACCCTAGGCACTTCCTTTTAAGGTCACTATTCATAATTGCAGGGGTAGTCCTGCTCATCCTTATTGGTGGATTTAGTCACATGACTGCATCTGGCTGCAAGGGAAGCTGGGAAGTGTAGTCTTAAGCAGGATGAGTTGGCGCTAAGAATGGATACCAGCAGAATAAGCAGAAGCCTCCTTGGCCATTCATCCCTGAAATGTGTCCTTCCTCCTGGGTTATATCTCAGTGGACCAGGGGAAATCCTCAGGTTCTTCCATCTCTTGCTCAATCCAAATCAATCTGGAACCAGGGCCTGTGGATTCCAGCCCTTCAATTTCCCTAGCAATCAATCTCTTCTTTCTGTCTTCACAAATCTCAGAGGGATAGCCTGATAGCATCTGGTAGTTGGTTTCCAATCAGATGCCCTCCCTCTGATAACTTCCTCTTGATCAATACTGCGCTGAGCAGGCACATAGGCTTCCTAATGCATTGCTCTGATTCTGTTATTCCCCTGCTCAAAAGCGTTCAGTGCCTCTGCTGTGAAAGTCTAAATAGCTTGGTGAGGTTTTCAGCTGCATTGCCAGCTTTGCCCCCCCACACCCCTCGCCAGCTACACCATGAACCTCAAGGTCCAGCCAAAAGGGCAAGAGAGGAAGGAGAAAAGAGAACAGAAATTTATTGAGGGCCTTTTGTAACAGTTATTGCTATGGCCTGAATGTTTTGGGGGACCCCCAAATTCATGTGTTGAAACCTAACCCCAATGTGTGGATCTGGAGGTTGGGTCTTTTGGCAAACAATTGAGTCACGAGAACAGAACCCTCACGAATGGGATTGGGGCCCTTATAAAGGCAGCCAGAGAGATCTCCCTTGTCCCCTTGCCATATGGGGACACAGTGAGGAGACAGCCGGTTATGCACCAGAAACAGAGCTCTCATCAGACATTGAATCTGCCTGTGCCTTGGCCTTGGACTTCCCAGCCTCTAGAGCTGTGAGAAATAAATTTCTGTTGTTTCTAATGTACCCAGTCTGTGGTATTTTGTGATAGTCATTCAAAAGAACCAAGACAATCATCACTTAAACGTACTGAGCGCCCACTGAGGCCCAGGCCCTCCTTTGCACTTGCACTTCACGGGCTCTCTGACATGACTCCTGGGTCTTAACCCCTGGGCTGTGACAGTTTTGTCAGCGTGTGCCTCCCTGGAGACTTGAAACTTCCTGAAGGCCCAGAAGATTCCTCTTCCACCTAGGCCTCAAGTGTCCATGGGCGAAGGAATCACCTTTCAGAGGAGTTGGAAGGTGGTTATTCCCTGAGCTGGAGGCTGGCAGGAGAGGAGAGGTTGAAAGTGGGTGAGGTCAGCAGGCAGCCTGGCTGGCTGATTGCAAAACTACCTCTTCATTCCCAGAGAGATCTGGAAGAGGCAGCAAGGCCTGGGCTGTGGTTGTGGGTACTTAATCATGGACTGATCAGGAACAGAAGGAATGGGTGGCCCTCTGAGGGGTGCCTAACATAGCGGGAAATTCTCCAGGGCTGGTGAATGGGGCCTGGCCTGTGTTAGCAGAATGAACTTGGCTCTCAGCTGGTTTCCAAGGCCTGTGTCTGGTCATGGGCCCAAGGCTCCTGCACCCTCCGCGTGGGTCTGAAACTTCCTGCTAGGCTCCTGCCAGGGGCTCTGGGGAACCTGTACCCTGGGGAAGGGGTGTTCCCACACCTTTCGGGAGTAACTGGACACCGGCTGTCTACTTCTTCCAGTCCAGGGGACTCAGATACCTGTGGGCTCTACTGGAAAAGGTGGGGCATAATAGATAATAAGCATAATAAATAAGTGAAGTATTCAGTAACTAAAATGGTAATAAGTGCATAATGGGCAAAAAGAGAACAAAAATGAGAACCAAATGTGGTCGGGGCTGGGTTCCCAATTACAGAGTGGCAAAGGACCCCAAAAGACAGTCCAGGGCAGTGACTGTCAAACATTTTGGTCTCAGGATTCCTTGACAATCTTCCCATTTCTTGCTCGTGTGGTATCTACCCATGTTTACCATATTAGCAATCAAAACCGAAAACTGTTTAAAATAATAATTTATTTATTTATTATTTATTAGGATATGCTATTTAATAATATTAAAATATTATTTTAATATAATTAAATTTAAAATTTACTATTGATAAATTATTAATTTATTATTTAAAATATTTTAATATAATTAAAATAGTATTTAAAAATGTTAAAATGTTTAAATAATATTTAATTATTTATTAGGAAGTGAAACTATTTCATGTTCACATTAATAACATTTTTTTTTCACATTAATAACATTTTTTAAATGAAAGGTAACAATGTTGTAAAAAACCACCCAAAAATTAGTGTGAAGCTGGGCATTGTTTTACATTTTTGTAAATCTTAATGTCTGACTTAACAGAAGGCGTTTGGATTCTCACATCTGCCTCTGAATCCAATCCATTGTATCACGTGCCATGAAGCATCTGGAAAGCTCTACTGTGCACTGTGGGGCCAGAATGGGAAATGCAGAAAACACTTAGGAAAGTACTTCTGACCTCACAGAGCCCCAGAAAGAGGCTGAGGGACCCCTGGGAGTTCCTGGACTACACTTTGAGAATTGCTGCTCTGGCCTATTCCCATCTTTTCATTTTTCAGATGAGAAAATTAAGAGCCTGAGTGGGACGCTGTGTTTCTCAGGTCTCCCAGCTTGTTGGTAAAGTGGATGGAGGACGGGACTCACAACTTTCTAACTTAGCCCAAGGTTCTCTTCCCAGTTTGAAGTTTATTTGTTGCTTGATTATTTTAATGCAAAGCAAATGCCCAGATATTTAATTCTGCGCATGAGGAAGCCGCCACTTTTTTTTTGAAATAAATACAGTGCAAGCCCCGCAACCACACATAAAGGTGAATGGCGTGGGCCCAGGAGCGTGGCTGTTAATGGTGTGTTTACTACTCTATCTTGCTGGCCTGAAGTTTACACAATGGCCCTTTGTGCTCTCTGAAAGCCTGGGTGTGTTAGGTGTGGCCTTGGGTACAGTGAGAGAAGTCAGTAGAATAACAGTAAATATTCCCTTTGACAGAGGGAACAAAGGTGATTTAAACTGAATCTTGAAAGGGACTGAGAGCTAATGAGCTGCTCTGGGCCAGGTGGGCACTCTCCAAGAACATTGCACCTACTGAATGGGTGAATTTCGCACACCTTGACCTCCAGGCCAGGCAGGCACCAAGATGGCTTAATCATAGCCAGCCAGCGAGAATGGATGGACCCCTCAGGTTCGGGGTCCACAGGGACAGAGCTACCAGACCAATGTTTGGATTCTGCTCCAGGAAGGACAGGCCCTTGGAGTGAGTGTGGTCTGAGCAAACAGTGCCTTCACCGATCTCCCCAGGTGTCGTAGGCATTAGTCATGCAGATGTTATCAAGATGTAGAAAGTTCTGACAGGGCTGGAAATGAATCACTGGGCCATCAAAGACCTGTGAGATAAACGGAAACCAAGTAGAAAAATCAATATGGTGTGCTTTACTCAATGGGCCTGGCTGGGATTGTGCAAGCAAAAATTTCACCACCCCGAAGGTGATGTCTGGGCAGCCTCCAGGTCCCCATACCCAGCCGTGGGGTCGCATGGAATTGGCGGGGATCTCTGAGCCTGGGCCCATACCTGGGATGGTGGTCCACTAGTCACATGCCAGTCTCTCACAGCAGTCCTCCTTTTAGAAGGTAAACCTGTCAAACCAGCCAGTGGGCTTCTGGAAAGGAAGAAAGGGAAGGAGGCATGGCAGAGAAGGGAATAGGTTGTTGTCAGGAATAAGGTGGATTCCAAAGAGTTTAAAATTTATTCTTTTAACAAACAGCTTTGACTAAGAAGCTATATTTTCAGATTTTATTTTAAAACTAAATATTTAAAATTAAAAAAAATTTAGACATTTTTAGACATCTTATTTTTTTAGACTTTTTTGATATGACAAAATAATTTGGTTGATAAAGCTTTTATGGCCAGTGTAAATTTGAATTATTAAGTATTTACCACGTTTACTGAGAGTCTGGATGAAGTAGCTTCAAGAAGACAGTTAATGTGCTATATTCTATAAAATAAAAAATTAGTGTTTCATGTCTCCCTTTCAAATGTTCAACTCTTTAATTGCTTTTGTTCACGAAGCAACAATGTAATTAAGTGTAAATGGGGAAAAATCTGGGCCTATAGATACTGTCTCATAATAGGGCTCAATACTAATACCAATTTAAAAAATGCTGGTGCTTTAAAACCCAGAGAAATTATATGGACATAAGTTAATATAGTATGAATAACTTTATACCATATTTAATGCTAATGTTTAATAACATTAAAACCCACAGACTTTTGGGGTGCCTGGGTGGCTCAGAGGGTTAAGCCTCTGCCTTCAGCTCGGGTCATGGTCTCAGGGTTCTGGGATCGAGCCCCGTATCGGGCTCTCTGCTCAGCGGGGAGCCTGCTTCCCTCCCTCTCTCTGACTGCCTCTCTATTTGTGATCTCTCTCTCTGTGTCAAATAAATAAAAATCTTAAAAAAAAAAAAAAAGAACCACAGACTTATTTCTACTGAAATGACATTTAAATACCTTTCTCTCTCTCTCACACAGTAAGAAGTTGAGATTCTTGGGGCACCTGGGTGGTTCAGTCTGTTAAGCGTCTTCCTTCAGCTCAGGTCATGATCCTGGGGTCCTGGGATCAAGCCCCAAATTGGGCGGGGGGGACTTCTCTGCTCATTGGGAAGGCTGCTTCTCTGTCTGCCTGCTGCTCCCCCTTCTTGTGCTCTCTCTCAAATAAATAAATAAAATCTTGAAAAAAAAAACTTGACATTTTCATTGATGACATTTGCTCATGGAGCATCACTTGTCATTAGTGACGTTCACTAATCTAATATGCTGATTTTAGGCACTCTGCTTTGGGTCGCTATTGTGGGTGGGTATATAACATGAGCGGCTTTGGTTGTATTTTTGTCTGAATGGGTCATTCTCTTCCCACGGATCATGAGCACTAGGACCTGTTCTTTAGTTTATCATATCTGCAAGAACGTTCTAGATCTACATGAATCAGATACAGCGCTTTCTCCCCAGGTGTCATAAAGCAAGTGGTACATATCCCGGTTACCTTTTATGCAGTGCACTCAGCAGGTAGTCGGGACTCAGTGGGTGCTTACTGAGTGAATGCCAGGAACAGATTGCAGAAGGAGAAATAAATTCATTATGATGTCACTAAATCCCAAATTTTATGAAAAAATCCTTGTGTTGACAGAAAATGCTTTTTAAAAGACAGTCACTTTGTCGTAGTCCCAGACTAATCGAGTGTGCCGGAATTTCAGGAGAAATCTGGAAAAAGTCATTGGAGCTACAGGGAGGGGTGGAAATCCAGTGCCCCCAGGCTTTTTGGCATGGCCCTCCTAGGAGAAGATCCTGTAAGTCCCCCTGGAACCACCATTGGCCTTGGCCACCAGGGGCCAAAGTGGTCATTGAACTCCGCAGCTATTGGTACCATCAAAACAAATTATTGACCCAAGACGGAGCCACTGCTGTCCAGGGGCCATGTCATTGGCAAATACAGACAGAGAACTTCCAAATTCCTGTTATTGCTCTGCCTTCCCAGAAATGCAGTGTACCCGCCCGGTCAGCCAATCCCCAAGCGCCAAGCCAACTCTGTGCTCTGAACTTACTTCCTTATTCCTTATTCTCTATGTTATAAAAACTTCCTGCCATCTGCCCCACTTCGCAGGTCTCTGGATGGAGACTGTCTACATCGTAAAGGGTTCAAGTTTGTGTCACCTTAATGGTCTGCTGTAATCATTGGAAAAATAGCTCCAGGTCCTGTTAACAGATACGTGGAGGCACATTAAAAATGTTAAGAGTTTATTAGAGCAAAAATCTTTAAGAATTGGGCAGCACTAAGCTGGAAGGGGGTAAGAAGCCCTCCCAGTCCCAACAACAGGCCCCAGGCCAGAGACATACATAGAGAAAGTGAGGGAACAAAGACAGGAGTTTGCTGATTGGCAGACACTTAAGGCATTGGTTTGCTATTTGCAATGGGTGGTCCTTAGATTTCTATTTTTGTGATCTTGAAGCATTTACGGGCTTAGATTTTGGTTTGCTGCCTAGGCTCTCAGGATATTAGAGTCACCTCAGTCTAGCGGCTTCTTTGTTTAATTAATTGAACGGGGCAAGTTGCCCAATTTGAGATTAGAAACCTATGAATTAATTTTAGAACTCAGCCTTCAAAGAAATGGTTGAAAAGCAGCCACATTTGGATCAATATACAGATTTCCCACAGTTTTCCACAGGGCTGCATCTCAATAAAGTCATCATAACTTGAAAATATGTCAAAAATGCATGTAACCTACCACATTTCCTAACCTATCAAATGTTCTGGCCTCGAAGAGCCCATCTTAAATGTGTCTCAACAAGAACACTTGTGCGAGCCCTCAGGGGGGCAAAGTCATGTAACATAAAGCTCACTTACAATGAAGTGTTGAATATCTCCTGTAATTCTGTGGCAGCATCACTAGAGACCATGTGCACATCCCTAACCTGGGGCAAGACCAAAATTCAAAATGCGAAATATGGCTGTCCACCAAAGGCAGGTTGCTTTCACACCATCATAACGTCAAAACATAAGCGGACCCATGGCTAGGTTGGTGACTGTTGTTACACTGTGCAGACTTATTGTCTTTATTTTTCTATACCTGGATATTTTCATTTGTGGTACATGGTACACATTAGAATATAATTCATTTCAGCAGCAACCCAGTAGTATTAAAAGCTCACACTGTAGAAAGCCTTAGTTTCTGTTTAGGATGTATTTTGATAGGCAGCATAGATGACATCCGGGGTCAGTCTTGGCTCTGTCATCCCGTAGCTATGTGACCTCGGGCTAGGTGCCGATCCTCTCTGGGTCTCACATGGAACATGGGAACCACAGCACGGACCTCAGTGGTGTCGTGAGGCTCGATGGCCACCTTGATGGTCCATGGATCTGTCTATCTATCCATCTATCTGAAAGAGGACTTCACCTACCTCCATGGTGACCTCAGTCTGTTCCTTCTGAGTAAGTTTTTCCTTCCTGTTTATCTCTGTTGGTGCAAAACAAACACACCTTTTAGAATTGCTGAAAGAGAGTTCTCTCTGAGCCCAAGTTAGGGTAGCTGTCCAGGGAATCGTGCTCTTGGCAGGGAAGAAAGTGCTCCAGAGAATGAACAGTTTTCACAGGGTTATGTGCTTTTTTACATCTTGTAAAAGCTCAGAAGATTAGAGATTAGCATATAGGCAGGAACTGCGAGTTTTAACATCAAGGAATGCAGAAGGCAGGAGCAGTGATCGATATCTCTAGGGCAAGATGGTTTTCCTTTAGGCTACTTGTTCACAAAGCAAGTGGATAACGCACGGTGGCAGGCCATAAATCATGCTTTTGGTTTAAACAAAGTTTATGTAGAGTCATGCTGATTTAGGAAGAAATCTAAAATAGTTTCCCTTAATATCAGACTTTTAGAGAGTTGTTCCCTCATCATCTCTTAACTTGCCCTTGCGGGCAAAGCATCCCATGATGGGAACCAAAACTACCCCCTCAAGCAACAGGGACAGCCCTGACGCCAGCCAGCCCCCACGTGATTGATCCCAAGACAATGATCGACCTGACCTTCGCTGGTCAGCTGCATAAACCCACTGACCGTTGCCCCACATTTTTCTTATAGAGACCTAGAAGTATTTTCAGCACTTTGGAGACAATCCCTGAGATGCGCGTCTGTGGGCTGTCTTTCCAGGGTCAGCCCCGCTGAAATAAATTCCTTTCTTGTGTCACCTCTGCCCTTCTCTCTATCTTTGGATTTTGTCAGTGGTGAGTGGGCCGGACCTGGCTTGTTTGAGAACCCTGGAGCCCGGTCCTCCTGTTGTACCCTTGGGCTCTGGTTACGTATCTATGTATCTGCCTATCTATCTACCTACCTATCACACAGTCTGCAGACCGCACCACGTGTACAGTGTTTGGGCACAATCTGGGTTGGAAACACACACGTGGTCAGTGGTTACGCTGTAGCCACAAATGATTGGATTTTATGCTTTTGTATAAAGCAGCATTGTTCTCCAATTTCAGAACTTGGTCCGTTGATGCAAGTTTGAGAATCTGCTAGAACACAGTAAAAATAAAAAACCGAGAAGAAATGGAAAAATTCTTTACTTGTCATTGTTCAGTCCCACTGTTCTGTCCCAGACAGATGATTTTCCAAAGTTCAGTTTAATTATGTTGGACAATGGAATGAATCAGCTTACTAGGGTAAGGAAGAGCATGTGGCCTTCAGACTGTTAACAGCCTGTTTCTTTCTTGAGGAAATGGATCTGGAGCCGTGAACCTCCTCCCTGCAGGGCTGTGGCCCCATTAATGAGACAATGTTTGCTCTGAGCTGGGCAGGGAGCTAATACCTTGGCAAAGCTTGTTTCTTCCTTTTCCAAACATCTTCTTTAAGTTATGTAAATAGAAATTATTTTGATTTAAATGGAACCCGATGCTTAGTTAACAATGAATGATTTTTCTGGCAAATTCAAAGTAAACTATTGAAAAACGAATTACAGTCTTGAGAGCTTTCCTCTCTGACAAGGACTCTGTGGGCAAGATAACCTTTCTGAGAGAGGTTCTCTGTCTTTTTCCTGAATAGAACTTTACTTGACGAATGTACCCTAGATTTAGGATGCTGAATTAACCCCTTACATGTGAAAGGCTTCTATCTACGATTCTAGATTCCTGCAGTCATTCACAGTCAGGAGAGCTAAACTCAGAGCAAGAGTTTTTCTTTCTGAGACCTGCAGGTCTTAATCTAAATGTCATCTTTTGGGAAAGATTTTCCTGACCTCAGGCCAATTTCAAATCCCAGCAAAGCAACCCAGAAGGCTTCTGGCAGTGGCGTGATAGGACACAGTGCTCCAGCAGGAGAAAGAAACGTTTGCAAAGTTTAGGGTCACCTCCCCTTGCCCTTCCCCCTCCTCCTTTCCTATTATAAGTTTCACAGAAGCTTTGGGTTCCCCTTTGTTGTTTCTCTTATAGAAGTCTGGTTCCTGTTCAGACGCAACATCTCTCTTCTGGTTACAATGATGTCGGACCCAGAGAGGCAGGAATGCAGGTCTGAATCCCAGCACTTCCCTCGGTGCTCCATTCTGATTCCAGACATTAACCACCAATTGTTCCATAGGATGGAATTGGAATTCTGTTAATTTCTTCATATCTGAGTATCTTCCTTTACTCATGAAGAATAACTTTGATATTAATACATCCAACACAATGAACTGGGGTCTTAGCCATTTGTCTCTGAATAGACAACAGGAGGCTTGGAGGTAGGAGTGGCTGGAGGTGGTGGGTCTGCATAGTGGGGTGAGAGGAAGTACATTCTGGAAACATCTTTCTGGTCACTGTGTAGAGAACCGAGGCAGCAGAGGAGCCTGTTGGTGAGAGGTCAGGGTAGGAAAGGGGAGTGGACATGCAAAGGAGCATTGTTGAGTCTGTGTTGAGAGCAGGTCTTTATTATGGAAATTTGTGAGAAAACAAACATCAATTGAGAAACACCAGACCACGTTATAGGTTAAGGAACAACTGAAAATGGTGGTTAAAATAATCAAAATAACTAAAACAAACAAACAAACAAACAAACAAAACCAAGTCTACCCAAATGGACAAAGCCAAGGCTGTGGGTTCTGAGATGGCAGTAGCAAGGGAGTGGGCCGCCATTGCCTGCATCTGGGCAGAGACCCCAAGGCAGGCAGAGGAGTGGGAAAGCTTCAGAGCAGAGTAAAGGAAGGTGCCCGGCACACCCCACCGGGAGACTATGGGCTGCCAACAAGAAGCAGGGTGTCTAGGGTGAGGGCTGAGAGGTGCAAATTTGGCTTTCTCTGGTTGGCTGGGCCCAAACTGGAAGCAAGGACAGGGACAGTGTCAGTTCTTAATCCAGCACTGGCCTCGTGGAGCTGCTCATTACAGAGATGACCGCCTGATTTCCTGGATTGTTGGTGGGAACACAGTCTGGCTTCCTGCAGGCCTGACTTAGAGCTGGCCTGCTCTCTGGGCTGATTACTGGAGATAAAGGGCTGTTTTCTTGGGCAGCTTGCTGCAGATTGTAGGTCATTCTGCTTTTGTACATGGTGTGGCCCTCGTTCCTTTGTATATTCAATGTCTTATGTGTGGAATGAAAGATTTTTTAAAAAATCCTTGATTTGCATCTGCACATTAGCAAAAGGTCTGGAAGACCAGAGTGAGAGTCTGGGTGAAGTGGGGCCTTTGGAGGGGAATGTGCTGAGTCAGGCGGGGTCTTTCTTTGAGATTAAAGCAGGTGAACTAGAGTATCTGTCCCTGCGACTTTGGGATAGGAGGAAGAGAGTGAAGGCAAAGCCCAGTGCTGTCAAATGTGGGGAGTACAGCAGGAGGGCTCCCACAAAGCTAGAGCGCCAAGTGGCTGCATCCTCAGTGCACAGGTGAGCTACAAATGTCACCCACCGTGAGCACCAGAGAACCAATGGGAAAACAGCCTTTCTGGAGCCCCCTGCTTGACCCAACAGACGTATAAGGACCAAGGCACTTTGATGATGGCATTGACCTTCCCGCCAAGCACACACAGAATATATACCTCCATCATGCAATATATAATGGGCTAGAAGACGAGCCCCACGAATTTCAAATCACTGATAAGTCAAACACCACATTGTCTAGCCATGAGGCTGTTAAATTAGAAATCAATAACAAAAAGGTAACCAGAAGAGGACCCCTGTTGATTGTGCTTTAAGATACACCGTTATACCTAATTCCTGAGTGGATAATCAAAGTTGTGGTCTTTGATTGCTAGGACTGCCAGAAGGCACCACAGACTGGGTGTCTTACACAGTAGAAATTATCCCTTTCCTAAACCCTTCCATTTGCTGGCTGGTTTTATCCATATACACTTAATTTATTTTCCTTATTACATAATTTTTTGTGTTAGCTTTACTAGATTGCTGACAAGATATTATTTCTGGGTGTGTCTGTGAGGGTGTTTCTGGAAGACATGCATTTGATTCCCGAGGCTGAGAAAAGAGAGTCGCCCTCACAGATGTGGGTGGGCATAATCTAATCTGCAAGGGGCCCAAATAGAATAAAAAAACAGCAGAAAGGCAAATTCTCCTGCTTTCTCCTTTGGGGCTAGAACATCTGGCTCTCCAGCCTTTGGACATTAGAGCTCCTGTACTTTATTTATTTTTTAAATTTTTTGGTAACAGCTTTATTGAGCTATAATTCACATAGCATCCAACTCACTCATTTCAAGTGTATAAACCAGTGGTTTCTAGTATATTCACAGAGTTATGCAACCATCACCACAGTCAATTTTAGAATATCTTCATTCCCACAGAAAGAATCCTTGTACCCTTCAGCTACCTTCCGCTTATTGTCACCTCGTTCCCTCTCCCAGCCCTAAGCAACCACTCATCTACTTTCTGTCTCTATAAATAGGCCTCTTCCAGACACTGGGCCTCCTGGACTACAGCTGGAATCACACTGCAGGGTTTTCTGTTCTCCAGCTCGGATGTGGCATCTTGTGGGACTTCCTGCTTCCATGATGATGGAGCCCATTCCCATCATGCCTCCCCTCCAACATACCATGGATCTCCTATTGCTTGTTTCCCTGGGGACTCCTGCCTACTATACAGACTCATCTATTCTGCCTGAGATACCAGAGTTAGTTTTGCTACTTGTAATCCTCAAATCCCGACTAATTTGGACTTTCATCTCTGCTCTACCACTTAAGAGCCACATGGCCCAATAGTTGTAACTTAACCAGTTATACCTGTAAGTCCTTCACCAGCAAAATAAGCATGATAATAAAAAAATGCAAAAATGTTGAGATTAAATAAGATAAAACATAAGTGGAGTATCCATCACCGTGTCTTAGAAAAGACCCATAGCTCAACAAATCAGAGGCATCATTACTATTATTTAGAATAAGCTCCATGATTTAGGCTAGACTTCATGTTGAATATTAACAAAAATAGCTGGCTGTACTTTCCTTCAGAATTGCCAGAGAGGGGAGACTACAACTTCTCTTGGGATAAGTTCCAGGAATTCCAACTTTTTTTCCCTATACTCTAGGTCTTACAACTCTCCTTCTATGACCTGAGTCTCGGGAAGAACAAAGCTGTTAGTCACTTCTACTGCTCAGTCAAAATTCTGAATCTATTTGAGTACAGGAGAAAAAAATCTTTGCCCTACCACACACATCGCCAGGTTTTCTAAAACTTCCCTTGTGGGCATTGCTGCTGTGTGGGTCGTCACTGTTCGCTGTTCTCTTTGTATCCTCTCCAAATCAAGCCTCTTGTGCTCTGGGGTATCAGTTGTTAGAACTGTGTCTGTAAAAACTTGGATGGGAAGATGCTGGTATGTTTCACACTGTCGGGGTTTATTAACATGATGATCCAGTTGTTAGCATTGCTTCTCTACAATCCCTGTTACTTTTCTCCTTAGTACTGTCCCAAGCTTATTTCCAGCAGTGCCTTCTTTCCCATTAAAAAAGAAAGAAATAGAGAGAGAGAGAGAGACCCCCAAATGACAGCAACGAATTATTTTCTCACAGTTCTGGAGGCCAGAAGTCCAAGATCAAGGTGTCTGCAAGTTTGGTTTCTCCTGAGGCTTCTCTGCTTGGTTGAAGACAGCCATCTTCTTACTGTGCTCTCAAGTCAACTCTCCATCTGTGTCTCCATATCCTAACCTCCTATTTGCCAGTCAAATTAGATTAGGGACCACCTTAATGACCCCATTTTTAACCTAATCACTTCTTCAAAGACCTATCTCTGAATACATTCACATTCTGAGATATTGGACATAGGGTTTTGACATCTGGATTTTGAGGGAACACAATTCAGCCCAAAACAGATGACCAGAAGTTCTTTGCCACTTCCAATGAACCTAGGGGTCTCTGCGGCTCCTTCAAGTGACAGAATATGGCAGAAGTGATGCTGTTCCAGTCTTTAGGTACAGACCTTAGACTGACAACTTCTTTCCCCTCAGAACACTCTCCAGGAACCCTGAGCTCTGTTGAGTTAGACCAACCATCCTGAAATTGTGCAGCAGATGCCTTATGTAGATATTCCAGCCAACTGTCTTCCTTGCTCCGACCTCCAAGCTATCCTTGCCACAATGCTAAACACCTGACCTGCTAGATACCCCTGCCAAGGTCCCCCAGACCAGCTGGTTACCATCTGAATAGCTGAATATCACCAGTCACCTAGGTCAGCACTTAGGGGAGCAAAAGAATCATCCAGCTGGATGCTGCCCAAATTTATGACCCATAAAATCACCAGATAAAGTAAGATATTGTTTTAAGCTACTAAATTATTATTTCCATGCAGCAACAGATAACCAAATCAAAAGTTCAAGGAAGAAATCGTAATGGAATCAGAAAATATTTATAACTGAATGATTAGGAAAATACTAAATATTGAAAGTTTATTGAAACTTAGGAGATGCAGATAAAGCGGAACTTAGAAGTACATTTATAGCTTTAAGCACTTTTATTGGGGGGAAAATGAACTAACTAAGTATGCATCTTAATATACAAGAGAAAGAACAGCAAAATGAATAACTTGGGACCTAAGCCTACAGATTAAATCTTCAAGTCTGTGGGACTCCTGACTGCGTAATGTTGTGTAGAGGTGGGAAAGGCATCTCAATAAATTTACAACATTTCTGTGTGCTGGTGCCCACTCCTCTGACTTCTCTATGTAAGTTTGTTCGTTGCCACGGCCACCGTGCTTGTGGCTGTGGAGGTAACTGTGGCTTCTTGTGTGTGTGTCTGTGTTTGCACTGTTAGTCATTTTTCTTCCCTACTAAAAGGTGGTAATTCTCCCAATCCAACCATAAAAGTCATGCGGGCAGTCCATGAGGCTGCTCATTTTGCTCAGGTCTGTGCCCCCAGGATGGGTTCTCTCACCTGGCCTACGCTTGGCCACCATTTTTACCTGAGTATCTAGAAGGCCCTGATGACACATCCTTGCCCCACTGGTCCTCAATGCCCACCCACTGTTAGCTACTGGACTTTGGCTATTGTTCTGACATTGAAAACCCTTCAGGATCTGGCCCCTATCCACCTGCATGGTCTTCCATTCAGGATGCACCTGAGTACATCTTACACTTGCTAGCATTTCCTTCCTGTCATGCCCTGCACATATGCATCAGTACCCCCCGCCACTCCCCAGCTCATGTGTGCTGATAGGAAGGAGTCTCAAGGAGGTAGAAGGACAGGGACTCAGATTGGCCAGAATTTAAGTTATGGCTTTGCCTTTTTTTTTTTTTTTAAAGATTTTATTTATTTATTTATTTGAGAGAGAGAGAGAGCAAGCACGAGTGGGGTGGGGTCAGGGAGAGAGGGACAAGCAGACTCCCTGTTTGGCAAGGAGAATGACACGGGGAACTGAGGTACCCAGGTGTCCCTGGCTTTACCTTTTACTGGTAGTCACCTTGAGCACATGACCATACCTAGTTCGAACTCCATTTCTTTGCTATTATGAAGATGAAAGGGACCATTCCTCAAAAAGTTAAGCACAGAGTTAGCATAATAACCAGAAATTTCACTCTTTGGCGTATACTCAAGAGAAGTGAAAATGTATGTTCATAGAGAAACTTGGGCATGAGTGTTCACAACAGCATTACTCGTAAGGGCCCAAAGTAGAAACAACCCAAATACCTATCCACAGATGAAGGGGTCAGTAATTTGTGCTATTTACATACAGTGGAACATCATGCAATTGTAAAGAGGTGTGAAGTACTGCAATATGATCGAACCCTGAAAACATGATGCTAAGTGAAGGAAGCCAGTCACAAAAGACCACATATTGTATGATTCCATTCACATGAAATGTCCAGAATAGGCACTTATATGGAGACAGCAAGTAGGTTAGTGGTTGCTTAGGACTTGGGCTGGATGGATCATGGGATGACAGCTCATGGGAATGGGGTTTCCTTTTGAGGTGATGAAAATGTTCTAAGAAAGAAGCCAGACACAAAAGATCACAGATTATATGATTCCATTCATTTGAAATGTCTGGAGTAGGCAAATCCATAAAAACAGAAAGCAGAGGGCGCCTGGGTGGCTCAGTGGGTTAAGCCTCTGCCTTCGGCTCAGGTCATGATCCCAGAGTCCTGGGATCGAGCCCCGCATTGGGCTCTCTGCTCAGCAGGGAGCCTGCTTCCTCCTCTCACTCTCTGCCTGCCTCTCTGCCTACTTGTGATCTCTATCTGTCAGGTAAAAAATAAAATCTTAAAAAATAAAAAGACAGAAAGCAGATTGGTGGCTAAGGGAAGAAGGAAAAGGAGAAAGGGGAGTTACTGGTTGATGGGTAAAGAGTGTTTGTCTAGGATGATGGAAAGGACCTGAACCTGGAGAGAGTTGGTGGTCACACCACATTATGGATGTACTAAATGCCACTGAATCATGCACTCTAAAATGCCTTTGTTATGTGAATTTCACCCCGATTTAAACAAAAGATGGAAAGAATCAATGGCACATGATAAGTGTGCAATGACCACTATCTGCTGTTATTTTTCCCATCTTCCATACCAATCTGTCACCGAATTCCTGCCTGCCCCATTCCTAGCACACCAGTTGCAGGTCTGGGTGGGCTGTACTCAAGTTTTAGAGACACTTTACACACCACTTTACCTCACACAGGTTAAAGTGTACCCACTTCCCATTTTCAATAATTTTTTAATGTAAGATAATTTGAGGGGTTAGTCAATAATTTGGGTGGTTCAGTTCATTAAGTGTCCAACTCTTGACTTCAGCTCAGGTCTTGGTCTCAGGATGGAGACCCATGTCAGGTTCTGCACTGAGCGTGGATCCTGCCTAAGATTCTCTCTGTCTTTCTGTATCTCTCCCTCTGCATTCCCTCCCCATGCTCATGTATCTCTTAAAAATAAATAAATAAATAAATAATATTTAAAAAAATAACTCTGCTTTCAAAATTAGCTTGTTACAAGAAGCTAGTTGAATGCATTGTGCATACTTGAGCATTCTGAATTCTGGTGGATCGAGAAAAACCACGCTGACAAATTGCTTTTAAACGTAGGGAAATTTGTATATTCAAATTTCAACCATTTGGGCACTGAGCTCATGTTACAGTTTGGAGACATTTGATGAGACAATTTTATTCTCATGATTTTCCTTTCTTATCCAGGACTTCAAACATTTTCATGGCCCTTTCCAAGGCTGTAGGCTAAAAGTGCTAGCTCATGATACTTAGTGAATGAATGCCCTTTTGGTTTCTATCTCATTATTGGAAAACTCCTTTACACATAAAACTCCTAAATTTTCTTCTGCGGTTGTTTTTTCTGTTGATATTATATTGGTCTCTAATAGAGGATTCTTCCCCCACCTCTAATTCATGAGGGACAGATTTATGATCCCCAAATATATGACATTCATTGACCTACTTGTGTACCCACTGCCTACATCACTCAGTCGGCTCAAGGGATAATCACGTGGTTATAATGAAAGAATAGACGTCTGCACCCAGTAAGCTAACAGGGAATTTAAGACATATAAGGCTTGTGTCACATGTCCAAAAAGTATAGTACTTACTAAGAAATGAAGGAGCGCAAAATAGACAAATGAGAATTCAGAAAATGAGTGTTCGGGGAAGGCTGCCTTGGAGGCGGCTGCCTTTGTCATTCATTTGAAAGGACAGACATGGTTTCCACAGTGGAGAAGGAAGATCAGACCAGAAGTTCAGGGGTAGGAACAGAGTGTGAGCAAGTACAGTGCATTAGTTTCCTGTTGCTGGTATAAGAACATGCTAAAGCCTAGTGGGTTAAAACGACACGTGTTTACTTTTTAGGGTCCTGGAGGTCAGAAGTCTGACATGGGTGTCACTTGGCTGAATTCAGATGTTGGCAAGGCTTTCTGTTCTGTCTGAGAGCTCTAGGGCAGACTCCATTTCACCACTTCCAGCTTCTAGAAGCCACCTGCTTTCCTGGGCTCATGACCTCTTGCTCCATCTCCAAAGCCAGCAACAGTGGGTTGAGTTTTTCCCCTCATTGCGTCAATTTAACCCTGACCGTTCCAATTCTCTCTTATGCATTTAAGAGCTCTTAGGTTTACACTGGTCCCACCTGTATAATTCAGGATATCCCATTTCTTTCTCTTTTTTTTTCCAGGATATCCCATTTCAAAATAAACTGATTAGCAACCTCAGACCTGCCTGCTACTCTAATTCCTCTTTTCCCTATAATGTGACATGTTCACAGTGTCCTGGCATGAGGCTGTGGACATTTTTGGGTGGTCATTATTCTGCCTTCTACAAGAGGGAAGCAGGAAGTGGCACGTTTAGTTGGATGTCCAATGCTGACTTGCCCCAGGTTACGACCTGCTGGTAAGGCAAAGCTGAGTTCACTGTTCACCACAGTAAGGGAGACCACAATCTTGACAGAGTCCAAGCAGTGTTTTCACCTTTTCCAAGGCAAAGCTGGGACATTTATAAGGTTCCAGAAGTTTAGTGGGTCTTTCAAAGTGGGAAGAAACTTAATTGGGTTTGGGGAAGTTTCAGGATATCACAGTTTAGGATTGGTGTGAACAGTAAGGTGAGAGTTTTGAGGCAAGATTCTCAAAAGAGCGTTGGAGAACAAACAAGCCTTGAGACTATCACCTGAAGAGTTGAATGGTTTGATGCTCGTTTAGGTGGATTTTTCTGGGAAATTCCTTAAAGAGAAAGTTAGTAACTTACACTTTCCCTTGCCAGGGCTTCTTAGAACAGAAAAGTCCTGAGCACAATGGGATGGGAAAGTTGTGTTAGGGGGCCCAGCTGAATGCTGAAGTCATGTCAATGTAGACAGGAGACTACGTAGGTATAGACAGGCTTTAAACAATATTTGAAAGACTTTAAATTTTATTTGGATAAAAATTACATAACCAGAGTTTGTTTTGGGCAATGAACTTGATGGTAGATTGGAATGGAGACAAGATCAAAGATCAAGAGGTCTACGCAGTGAATACTGACATAGTTCAGGGGAGAGGGAGTGAGGACTTCCACTTGAGAGACTGCAGCACTTACTGCCCATGTGCTCATTCATCCAGAAAATACTTGACTGGGTTCCATCTGTGTGGCAGGCAATGTTCTGCATGCTAAGGCACTTGGGGACCAGGACAGAGAAGGAATTGTTTCTGTGGTGCTTACACAGAGCTCATGCGACGCATACATGTGGGATGAGTACCTTCACATCTCTGCTCAAAAGCCTTCTCAGTCTAAGTTTGACTGTTCTAGACTCTAGTCTCACCAGCCTCCAAGTTGAAGTCCTCTGCATTAGTTTCCAGTGGCTGCTGTAACCAATTACCACAAACTTAATAGCTTAAATCAACAAAAATTTATTACCTTACAGTTCTGGAGGTCAGAAGTCCCCAAATCCAGGTATCCACACGGCTGCATTCCTTCTGGAGGCTGTGGTGGGGAATCTGTTCTTTTGCCTTCTCCAGCTTCTGCAGGCCAACTGCATTCCTTGGCTGGTCCCCCTCCACCTTCTTCAATGACATAGCATACCATCTTGATCTCTCTCTCTCTCTCTCTGACCTCTGCTTTGATTTTCTGACTCAGACACTCTTGGTTCCCTATTATAAAGATCTTTGTGATTACATTTAGGTTCCACCTGGATAATCCAGGAAACTCTCCCATCTCAAGGTCATTAACTTAATCACGTTTGCAAAGACCCTTTTGCCATGTAAGGCAACATTCACAGGTTTCGGGGATTCAGCCTTGGACACCCTTGGATTACTCCACCTATCACACCTCCTTACTCTTATTCCATCGATTCCTTTTCTTTTCTATCCTCATTGGAAGTTTCCATTCCAGCCATGCTGGTTTTCTCACCATCCTGCCCTATGTTCATCCTGGCTTCCAGATTTCTCGAACGTTCCAACCCTTATCCTGACTATTCCAAACTCTCAGAATTTTTGGTGTCTCTTGAAGCCCATCTTCTCTGGGAAGCCCGCCTTGAAGCTGGCAGCTCATCTCTTCCTCTTCCTCAGGCTTCTCACATCCATTATAACATGGACAGGATCCTGATAGCTATTTTTTATGTCTCTATGTTTTTTTTTTTAAGATTATTTGAGAGAGAGAATGAGACAGAGCATGAGAGGGTAGAAGATCAAAGGGAGCAGCAGACTCCCCATGGAGCTGGGAAGCCCAATGCGGGACTTGAACCCGGGAGTTTGGGATCATGACCTGAGCCAAAGGCAGTCGCCCAAACAACTGAGCCACCCAGGCACCCTGTGTCTCTATCTTATCTCTTTGAGGGCAGAGACTGAGCCTCAGCCATTGCTGGTTGGATTAAATAAATTTAAGAGCAATGCATTATCTTTCCCAGAGAAGAGAGAGTGATGAGGAATTCATATAATGCCAGTAGTCAAACCAACAAAGACATACAGTATGGAAACAGAGAGCAACACTGCTCCATCGTTGCACGGAATGAGTGGGAATGAGAAGCAGCATGCCACTGGGCTTGGATCAGCACTCAACAAAGCCCTGGATGATAAGGTGGGCTACAGATCTCTGTCTGACTGCCTTTAGGAACAGAGAACAGACCACCCTTCCAGGATCAGCTGGGGGAAGCCAAGTTTAGAATCAGGGAATGAACTCAACAACACTTTTGGTTTCCTTCTGCTATGGGAAACTAGTGCGAATCAGGTCCAGAAGGAGTATCATGGGCCTCCTTTCATTCCCTGCTTTCTCTTCCCAGCTGTGGTCTTTCGGGACCAGCTTTGAACTGCACAGCTAATCAGGAAAATACTGAAAAATAAGCTACTCAAAGTCACCTTGCTTGGAAGTATCTAGCTATACTTCCCAGAAACTAGATGCAGGAATCAGTATAAAAAACTTGCTGCTGTCACAATCCCCAAATATTGGTGTCTCAACAGAATAAAGATCTGTTTTTTCTCATCCACAGTCTGAGGGAAACTGCCCTGCTCTTTCGGGCTCTCCTCTGAGTGATGTAACTCAGACATCCAATCTCCTCACATCTAGTGAAGCCACCATCTTCACACGTGACCTCCAGGGTCATGACAAAGGAGAGTGCATCCAAGTTCATGCAAGGAGTGTTAGGGCCGAGGGTCCTGGTAGCCCCCATTGCTCCTGCCCATTTTTCCATTGACCATCCTGTGAGATGGTCAGTCTAACTGCCAGAGAGGCTGGAAAATGCAACCTCTTGTGTACCTAGCGAGAGGACAGGGGACTGTGGACATCTTGCCTTGACCATCTCTCCTATAGTATGTCTACACATAGGGATTATCACCTGTAGCCTCATCTGAATGTTTAATACACTTTATCCGAATACTCACAGACGTCTGGCACTTAGAGACCAAACCTCCAGATTACTGACTAATGATGTTATTACATGGACAGACTCAGGGGCTGCTGTTGCAACTCCTGACAGCTTGCCCAGCCTGCTTGCACTATTGAGCAGTAATTTCTCATCCATAATAATGTTTGGGTTTAGGAGGAAGATCATCCTAACATGATTTGCCACTGGGGCTTCGTTTTGACTTTGTTTTGTGATAGTTTGAGAAAGAACCAGTTTCCAGATTGTTTGGCTTTATGACAAATGAAACAAAAGCAGGGCCTTTCTACCTTCACCCTTAGCCAGACACTCTTATGTGTGGTCAGCTAGGAGGCCATGTCCTCACAGCTGGAGCACCAGCTCTCTTCCCTGTGCCTGTTGTGGTCACCCAAGATGACCCTTGGATTGGCATTCCAACTTGCTTCATTTCCCAGCATTGGCACCTCCGAATCAGACTTCAGTGCCTTCCAAAGCAGCTACAGCTTCCTTCCAGAGAAAGTTCAATCCAAAGGCAAATGTCTTTGCTCTTTCCCCCTGGATGGAAGGAAGACCTGCTCTGGCAGCGTCCAGTAGAATTTTTTTTTTTTTTTTTTTTTTTTTTTTTTTTTTTTTTTTTTTTTTTTTTTTTACCATATAAAGGGTAGTATGATCAAAATACGCACTTCCTTCTGTCACTAATTCCTTTGGAATTTTAAATTCTTTACTTCATCCCTCACATTCAGTGAGGGAATGTATGTGAAAATGCTTCCTAGCACAGAGCCCGACACGCAAAAAATGTGAATTGCTCTATTTATAAATGACCTTTCTGCCTGGCTCTAGTTTTCTTGGTAATCTCACTGATCATGTTCCCCCCACTGAAATGCAGATTCGTTTATCTTTCTGATCTCGGGTCCTCAGTACTGAGAAAATGAGAGGCAGGCCCGTTCCCACTGGTCAAGCAGTATTTTTGATGGACCCGCTGGAGACCTTGGTCCCAGGGTCCCTTCTTGTTCCAGAACACTGCCAGCTCCTAGCTTCTTCTCCCACTGATGTCAGCCTGGCCCACCCCCAAATTCCAGTGACTAATTTCCCAACGCCTCCCACTTAGTCCTCCCTGAAATAATATTCTGAGGCAGTCTGAGAACAGGAGTCTTCTGGAATGTTCTTCAAATAAATCAATGAACACCATGAGAATGCATGAGTAAGAGAACGTATCACAACACAGGCAAGTGGACGCTCTTCTCCAGGGTGTGCTGTTCACACACCTGCTTCCTATGGCACAATATGCCTTTCCATTGGGAAACAGAATGTTCTCTCTTCCATGCCTTGCTGTCATAGCCCAGCAAGGATTCACCTATTCAGAAAGAAATAAAAGCCAAGATGTCTTTGAACTTAACTGTTTCATGTGTTTTCCCAACATTTTGGTTTGGAACATCTGTCTTTACTTAAACGCATGTCTATTTATATCAACAACCATTTACATTGAGTCCTTGGAGACTGATTCACACAGATGTTGCATGATGTGGGTTTTTAATACAATTCACTTAGGAAAATGTGGAATTCATTTCTGCCCTGCTCCTTCCCCAATGAAGTCAAATGCTGGAAATTTGCAAACCTTCTATTTCTATATCCACAATATACATTCTCTAAGCTTTTCAAAACACGTGACTTCAGTTGCTGTTGTGATGGATGGGCTAATGAATCATTTTGCACTATGAGGGCTGGAAGCCTGTATATCTGAGGAGAGCCAACTTGCTTAGAAGGCAGTAATGGGATTATGCATTCACAGAGAAGAGGATGAAGTCTGGAAACGGTACCCCCAGTGATGTCTAATGAACTACCTCTTTGGTATGGAGCACAGAGCATGGGCCAACAGGAAGTCTGTGGGAAAAAGGAGGAGGGGGGTGTTACCGGGTGCAGCAATGCTAAGGAATCAGACCCTCATGAAGAATTGCCGGAGAGACCCAGGGCGAGGCCACCTGCCCTTGAAAGTCATGCTCAGGCAACGTGATTTCTTGCACACAGCAGACTATGGTCCCAAGCTCTGAAGGGCTCTGGTCCATTCACTGCAGGGCTCTGCTGGCTTCAGGTGGGAGGACTTCCTGCTTTCAGGGGCCCCAGGTGGTCTATGCTGCCTTTTAGGGAAGCAGCGTCTCTAACAGGATCTTGATCTATTTTTGTTTGCTTCTTCTTGCCTTGTCTTCTCATCCCCCATGTCCATCCCAGCCATCAGTGGCACACAAGACGTTTCATCCTGTTCAGTGTGTTTGTCTTGCATTTGTGCCTCAAGAGACTTCATATGGATGGGTATAATGTGTGAAGCCTTTCTGGAAAATGACATATGTAAGTCTATATACACAGGGACCTCTTTTCTTGAAGGATAATTTCTACTGAATAAAGGAAAGTGAACCTAAGTAAGATGGCGAACACAATTTTGTAGAACGAGAGAAGATGCGGCAATAGGAACGTCATCTTGAAGATGAAATTTAAAATGAGGAGGATAAGCACGGTGGTTTTTACTAACAAGTTTTAGGTTCTCCTTGCCACAGCAGCCTCCACGGCATGCTGAATAATTCCAGGAGCTGTTTCACTTCAGGAAACCTTGTATCCCAGGCAAGGTTTGAAGCTTTGCTCTGTCCTCGGTCCACACTGTCTTTGCACAGCGTTCTCAGATGGTTTCTATATTTGTAAAAAAGACTGGGGCAGACACGGACCCAAGAGACTAGGTGGACCTAGAGGGGTTTGAGTGTCAGCGATTCCTCTAAACAGTCAGTTCATTAGAGAATATTTAAGAATTGTGGTTACTTTGGCATAGTTGTACAATATTTTCATAATTCTAAGTTCAGGAGGAATATTCTGATAAATTAAAAAGACCCCTTTTGGACGTGTGTAGGTATTCATTATGAGCAAGGCACTTTATCTCCATTAATAACTAAATTAATTAATTTAATTTAACTGTGAGAGATATATACTTCAAGATGTACACCCGTTTTGAGAGGCGGAAACCAGAGAGTCGAGGTAGAAGGGCCTGAAGTCACATGGTGGACGATGGAGCTGAGCCCCAGTCACCTGTGCCTGATTTCAAAGCCTGTGGCCTTCGCCTCTCTACACACTTCGTCCGAGGCAAGTGTCCCGAGCGGCCAGAGGTCTAAAGGTCAAATCCACCCACGGACAGGCACCAGCCCTTGAGGTCCCAACCCTCCAGACCTCTGACCATGACCAAAGGGAACCAGCCTCCACTCCGCTGAAAGGTCAGGCCGATGTGGGAGCTGGTTCTGGCCGCAGCTGAAACGAGACCTGACTCGAGGGCTACGCGCTTCCCTGTGACCCGTTCGAACTCTCGGCCACTGTCACGGGGCCCTCTAATGCGGAGCCGAGAGCCACAGAAACGCAGTCCCACAAGGGAGGACGTCCCCAGAGCGGTACAACCCTGCCTGGCCGCGCAGTCTCCGTCGGTCGTAGGCGCTTTGCCATCGGGTCTGAGGAGCCGCCGCCGCCTCTGACCGAGGCACCGCCGGACCCCGGCAGCTCTGGCCGTCTTCGGAGTCACCTGCTGACAGTGTTGGGCAGCTCTTCGGGGTCAGCCGACAGACCAGGCGGTCGGCAGCCCCACACCGAGGCTGGCTCTTGGCGGCTCCTACTGTGCTCTGTAAAGACTCCAGCAAGACGTGGAGCCCTCGTGGGTGCTGAGTGTCCTTCGGGGACGGGGAACGCGCAGGTGGAGGCGGCAGCGGGAACGAGCGGAGTCTAGGGCCCTCGTTGGAGCCCCCTGATTGGCTGCTGGGCGGGTTGCCCCGCCCACAGGGAGTAATGCTGTGTGACGTCACGGACGTGATGACCACAGGTCCACAGGACCAGGACGAGCTGGACCCTTGCGGGTGAGGGCTCAGGCATTTGACCCTTAAGGCCAGCCTGAGGACATCTCTTGCTGACCAGGTCACCTTTCTGAGCTTCAGTTTCCTCACCTCTAATATGTGAAAAATAACAAAACCTGGCTTCTGGAGGTATTGGAGAATCAGGCAAGATATACATGAATAAAATATGGGAGTGTGTGTTGTTAGCGTTAAAAAGTTGATTTCTGGGGCGCCTGGGTGGCTCAGTGGGTTAAAGCCTCTGCCTTCAGCTCTGGTCATGATCTCAGGGTCCTGGGATCGAGCCCCGCATCAGACTCTGCTCAGCAGGGAGCCTGCTTCCCTCTCTCTCTCTGCCTGCCTCTCTGCCTACTTGTGATCTCTGCCAAATAAATAAAGTCTTTAAAAAAAACTAAAAAAAAAAAAAGTTGATTTCTAGGGACTGGCTGAAGAGGAGGGTTTGGACTTTGAACAGAACATGAATTTTTTTTTTCTCTGACTTAGAATTAGTGCTTCTTTAATGATAACATTATGTTCCCATGTTAGAAGGCACTTTTTTGGGAAGAAGACATCTGGGCATCCAAATCCAAAAGAAAAGAAAAGTCAGTACCTTCCCACCTAAAACTCCGAGGAAACCAACCTTCCCTGAGTTAACAAAGCGCTCTGAGAACTGAGCTCTGAGAACTGAACTTCTGAGGATGTGCCGCAGTGTGCCCTACATGACTCTCCTTTAATAAACAACCATCTCCACCCTCACAGCTATCAGAAAGGTAATTTATATGATACGCTTAGGTTTGAGACACACCATCATCCCACTGCCAAGCCGTATTTAATGAACTAAATTCCAAGCCCTGTTAATCACTGGTGTGGGGTGTATATTTGGATGTGACGTATCTGCAATTAGGCTTAATTAAAACCACCCGTGTAGAGTATGCTGAAAGACCAGCATTTAAAAATAGGAGCTGAATAATTAGGGTCATTAATAGGAGCTGATTATTTAGTTTATGATAGTGCAAAAAATAAATATGGGTCAGCAGTTTTCTCGTTTCTAATGAAAACAGAGAGCAGAGCTTCTTTGCAGAGAACCCCTGATTGTACCTCCAGGAATGGCTAGGGCTTTTCATTTTCCTCTAAAGCCTTCCTGCAAGCTGCTGCAAGTCCATCCTGTCTCGGGTTAGGGCTACAGCAAAGCCCCCTCCCAGGGCAAAACAAGGCAAGCCAGGTTGGGGCTGGAGTCAGCTTCTCCAGACCCCTGGGTAGGGCTGTGAACTTTGCAAGGGCAGGTGGCAGCCTCATTCGGGCAGAGGCCTCATGGGACTAACCCTTCCTCATCTATGGTGCTGTGGTTACTCACAGAGTTTTCTAAGGCCACCATGAACCTATTGATAGAAGTCTCCTGGCTCGCTCACAGCCTAGTACTGCCTTCCTTTAAATAAACAGCTTATGTACACGATGCTGCTGCCGTTGGAGATGTTCCCCATGTTGTTTGCTTTCTGTTTCTGTCACTCACTGGTGGGCTCGAGCTTCCCCCTTATGGAGACAATAGCAACTTTCAAAGCAAGTATGAGGCAATGAGATAGCTAACCTCCACCTGCGCCCAAGCTGACCTCAGGAGTTCAAAATTCACAGCCAGTGCCTGGGTGTGACAGTGTGGGAAGGCGACAGGCTTAGCTCAAGCAGGCACAAGAGTCTAACACATACTGGCTGGTACCCAGTGAAAAAAAGGAAAGATTTTACTGGCCATGAGGTTTTCCTTGGCCCGAGCTAGATTTTATTCAAAAAAATCAAGAATAAGTGGGTGTGTGTGTCTAGTAAGCAACAAACCATATTAGGGGGTAAGTTTCTACTCTACCCCTTTATGATGGAAACAGTTTTTAACCTTGCTCTCCAGGCTTTGCGTGTCATTTTCAAGCTATGAGTAGGTGCATTGTGAGATACCTCATGGCATCTGGATTAGTTATGGGAGAAGCAACCCTACCCACCAGGGTCTCAAGTCATATCTTGCCCATCTAGAAATTTGGTTCCGTGTTTTTGGTACTGCTGTTTATCCTGACTTCATAGTTTTACAGCTGGCATCCATCTTATTCAAAAATTTCTTTCTTTATTTGGGGAGGGAGTAGGATAATGGAGTTTAATATTTACATTCAATTCACGTTCAATTGGCTTAGTGTCGCAAGAAAACGATATGTCTCTGTGTTTCTGATGTGTTTTTTGGGTTGATTAAATAGGGTTTCATATCCTTTATAAAACAAAAAGCAAAGCAATCCCTTCAGGAAGGCTATGGCGCCATGTTTCTGAGCTTTGATGGTGCTGACATTTCGGGTGGGACGGTTTCTTGTGTGAAGCAGAAACCTGTGCACTGCAGGGCATTCAGCATGGCCCCGGCTTCCACCCGCCAATGCTAGTCGCACCCCACCTCCCAGTTAGGACAATCAACGATGTCAGACATTGCCACATGTCCCCTGGGGGTGGGGACAAACCTGCCCTCGTCCAGAATATCTGCTATAATGTGATTAATCAGGACACAGAGAATTAACTCTGCCTTTCCGAATGTCTAAAATATCTTGAACAAATTTTGTTTTTTTCAGCAAGGAATTGCTGAATCTTGAGATAGTCTCCTATTTTCTTAATCCCATTTTTTGCCTTTTTTTCTCTTTGCAATTTGCCTCCAAAATTTTCAAGATTTAAGGATTAAATTGTACACTGGCCATCATTGTCTACATTAGGTCTTTTTTCTTTTTGACCCATGGTAGAACTATATAATCTCCACTGGCTTCTCAACTCCTTTCTACATCGACAGAAATTCTAATCATTCATAACCATTGGCTCTTTTGGGGGCTTCGTGAGCGACCACTCTCTCCCAGCCATGGAAGAGAAGCCACGCACATTAACCGTGACAAACCTTATCTTTAAAACTAGCTGCTTGTTTTTTCCCACGTGTCCTCTTGCCCTCTTTAAAGGCCACTGTTCTCCAGGCTTGGTGGTGTGCCAAATTAACGTGCTGTAAACTGCAGCCACAGAAACATACGGTAGGTTCCTCGGGGGGCATTGAAAATTTGTCACCACCCGTATGCCCTACAGAGTGTTCCAGTTGCTTGCTGAGATAAATCCCATTCGCTGATGTGGAAGGAGGACAATGAGTGAGAGAGTGTGTCGTCGAACGGGATGTTTTTAAGATAACATGAAACGAAAGGATGTTAGAGCATGTTTATGTGGCCATAGAGCGTGTTTGGTTAAGTGCATTAAGCACACAGTTGTGCTGGGGCGTCTGTACAGGGGGAGGTTTTGGGGGTGGGCTGGAGGCAGCGGCCCGTCTGTTCTGACTTTATACGCTCTCACATAGCAGTCGTTATTTGAATCAGCAAACACTTTATAACTTAAATAAGTGAAACTAAATTTCCCTTTCTTTCTCCTTCTTACTAGACCCGCGGCACCTTTGTGTTCTCACTTCTGACCTTTTCCCTCCCACTCGTGACTCTGTCTTTCAGTTTCGGTTTGAGTTGGGGTGCCATGTCTCACTTGCCTTGGGCCGGACGTCAGGCTACCAGCCCACACCCCACTGTGGGGTGTGCAACTGCATGTCCCCCCAGGAAAGCATTTTCTAGGTGCTTCCCACATTCCTTCTGTGTGGCAGCAAGGGTGTTGGGAGGAGCAAGGCTTCCCCCAGCCCCCCACCTTTGCCCCGAGTCCTGCAGGCTCCTGAGCTGCAGAGAACAGGTGGATGGCCAGAGTCCTTGGGGAGGAAGGGCTCTAGCAAGTTGGGGATGTGAGTGTTGATGGAGAGAACAGGCCAACACTCACCACAGATGGGGCCTCAAAGCAGGTACTTGTAAGAAGATGAATCTGGATAAGGATAGGAGGTGAGGAGAGATGGTGGGAGACAGAACAGCAGCTGAACCCAAGGCTTGCTTTGTTGTATGTGGGTCCTGGGGCTGCCGTCACAGTGTGCTATAGACTGAGCGGCTCGAGCAATAGTTCTGGAAGCCAGAGGCCTGAAATCGGGCTGTCGGCAGGGTTGTGCTCCCTCTGACATCTGTAGGACAGGACCCTCCCTTGCCTCTCCCAGCTGCTGTGGTTTCCGGCAGCCCTAGGTGTCCCTTGGCTTGTGGCGGCATCACCTGAGCATCTGCCCCCGTCTGTACCCGGCCCCCTCCCTGCATCTCTGACTCCCAGACTCCTTTCCTCTCCTGGGAGGGAAACCAGGCACCTTGGATGAAGGGCCCACTTAACCCAGCCCGATCTCTTTTTTTTTTTTTTAAAGATTTTATTTATTTGTCAGAGAGAGAGCGAGAGAGCGAGCACAGGCAGACAGAGTGGCAGGTAGAGGCAGAGGGAGAAGCAGGCTCCCTGCGAAGCAAAGGAGCCCGATGTGGGACTCGATCCCAGGATGCTGGGATCATGACCTGAGCCGAAGGCAGCTGCTTAACCAACTGAACCACTCAGGTGTCGACCTTACTGGGATTTTTTGCAGTTACAATTAGTTAAATCAAGAAGATGGGACACCTGGGTGGTTCAGTTGGTTAAGCGGCTGCCTTCGGCTCAGGTTGTGATCCCAGCGTCCTGGGATCGAGTCCCACATCGGGCTCCTTTGCTCCGCAGGGAGCCTGTTTCTCCCTCTGCCTCTACCTGCCACTCTGCCTGTGCTCGCTCTCTCGCTCTCTCTCCCTCTGACAAATAAATAAATTTTTTAAAAAATTAAAAAAAAATCCCAGTAAGGTCAAAGTCTGGGGCACTGGAGTGAGGACTTCAACATGTCACCTGGTGGGGGGTGGGAGGCAGAGCCCGTGGCATTGTTCCCTGCAGGCTCTGTGGCACTTGATGGCTGTCCGCACTGCCTCTTCCCAGCTGACCGACATGTGGAGGTTGGCAGGGATAGGGTTGCCTGTCAGCCCCGAGTGCTAGCATTCATGTACTCTTCCCTGGCAGCCCCTTCAGGTGTCTGAACCACTTTCTCCCTGTCCTCCACAAGCAGAGCCAAATGCACCCTCACCCGCTGTGAGCCTTAGGTTTACACTTGGCCTCCTGGAGTTTCTCCAAGAGAAACATGGGGACATTGATCTAGAAGGTGTTGAAGGTCTCTTTTGGAGTGAACCTTCCTTGATTCCTGGATTAATAAAGGCTATTAAAGGTACAACCTGCAACCTCCACAAATTATCTCTGGAAACAGTTTGGCTCTGAATTGTTCCAGAGAAGGCATTTCAGCTGAGGGGGGCTGAGATTCAGGTACAACAAAATTCACAGAATCTTCCAAAACAGTGTCCCCAAGGTTCAGTAGCCATGGCTCTCTCTTATGGCCAGTGTGGGAGGAGCAAACGCTGTCCTATTTAATCCACTGGTGGAGTGCTGGCTCACCCTACTGCCTCTTTTCAGGGGGCCGTGCTGTACATGGGCCCCTCTTCTTCCTCCACCTGGTCCCCATGGGTGGACCTGACTGTGGCATCCTTGGGGTGGGGCCTTGCCACGTGTAATGGGCAATGACTATTGGGTTTTGCTCAGCATTAGAAGTGGGGCATCCACAGTTGGATGTCAAGGCACAAATCTCATCTCCACATCACTAGGATATAGCCGTGGGCATAGAACTGAAACTTCTTGAGTTTTTGTTCCTCATCCAGGATTTGGGGGTAGTATTGTACCAACACTTTAAAAGGTGAATTTTGTGGCATGTGAATTATAATTCAATGAAAAAAGTTTTTGAACCTGGAGGAAGCAGAGATGATGCCTACTCTTAAACTCTTCAGAGAGCAAAGATTATTCTTCTGTGAATGTCGAGAATGGGGTGCTATTAAAAAATCAACATTTGGTGAATGACAACTCAACAAGCTTTGAGGAAGTAACAACATGATAGCAGAAGTGAAAGAATAAGTAGAAAGATTGGAAGGCGTGGTTAAAAAACTATTGGAAGTGGAAAAAAACTATCAGAAAATGACAAAGAGAGAAGAATGGGAGAAAACAGAAGAAATTAGAGGCTCAGTCCAGTAGGTACAGTGCCCAGATGGTAAGCATTCTGGAAAGAGACAACACATAAGATGGTGTCTTTAAAATACAATTCAAGAAACTTTAAAGAAATGAAGGACACCAGCTTGCAGTTTGGAAAGGTCCAGTATAATGGATAAAAATAGACCTATGCTAAAGCATATTGTTGTGAAATTTCGAACAACCAGGTGAAAAAAAAAGATTCTAGGAGATTCCAGGAGGGGAGTGGAGGAAGGCAGCATCTAAAGTATCAGAATTCAAATGGCTTTGGCTTTCCCAGCAGGAACTTTGGAAACTAGAAGATAATGGAGTGTTCTAGAGGAAGATGATTTTCTCCCTGGAATTATATACCCACAGAAACTATCAATCAAATGCAAGGGCAGAATAAAGACATTTTCAGAAGTCTGGGCAGCAATGACAAGTAACAAGTTAAATACTCATCTTGCAACAAGACCTGAACGTAAAAATTGTCTTGAAGGAAATGAGTCAGAAACATAGTGAAATAAATAAAACCAGTGATAAGGGGTTTTGCAAAAATAAAATAAGTGCATTCTGCAGAGGATTGACACACATGGAGCCTGCAGTGGAAGAGGGAGAGGAGAAAGGAAAGAGGATGGAAATGGGAGAAGAAGTGAAGGCTGGTGAGAGGCAAGAAAAGGAGCAGGGACCTCCCTGCCATCCACTGAAGCCATCTCAGCTTATGCCAGCTGTGCAGAATTTGCAGTGCCTCTATCAGACCAGTAGAAACCCACTCCAGCCCAGGGAGACCTTGTGTTGATCTTTGCTTTGCCGCCATAACAAATTACCACTGACTGGGAGGCTTGACCAATGGACATTTATTTTCTGAGTCATTGAGGCTGAAAGTCCCAGAACAAGGTGTATGGTGGTTCTGTGTCTTCTGAGGTCCCTATCTGTGGCTGTGGATTGTTGTCTTCTTTGGATATCCTCCCATGGTCCTCTCTCTGTGCCTTTCTGTGTCCTACTCTCTTCTTATAAAGGCACAGTCATATTGGGTTAGGACCCACCCAATTGACTTGTTTTAAATTATTCACATCTTTATAGACTCTGTCTTCGAATAAAGTCACATTCTGAGGTACTGGGTGTTTGAACTTCGATGTATGAATTTGAGGGGGTACAATTCTGCTCAGAACAGGCAGACAGCTAACGTTCAGAGTTTCTGTGTACGAAATAATGATTCCAGGCTCTCAAAGGTATTTGAGAATCGTCTGAATAAAATGTGTGTTAGTATACTGTTTAGTGATAAAACACCAAACACATCTCAATTATCATTTCTGCAGGTTGAGGACCCAATTTTCATCTCAGTCCTCCATTTTATAGGTTGTTTGAGCTTATTAAAGCAGCATGTTGCTAGAACCATCCCCTCCTTTCATCAGAAACCGCATTAGCAGGGTTTTATCTTAAAATGTGTTTCCATAATGCTGTCTCATGTTCATGGCTTTGATCTGATAGGACCGGATCTTTCAGATTATAGTTTCTTTCCTATGGCTGACTGAGGAGTCTTGCTGGCTTAGTCAAGTGCAGTGTGAGAGAAGTTCATCCTTCTAATTCTTTCTCTTCCCTGTCCAGCCTAAGACACCTTTGTCAAAAAAAAAAAAAAAAGGGTTTCTTATTTTGTGTAACCAGAAATACACATAAAAGTGTGATCTTCTTTTGTAGCACTGAAAAAGTGCCCTATTTTTATTTCCCCAAACGTGGCACTTTATCATGGACTTCGAAAGGGGCCCCCTTTTCTTGGGAGGGACACACCCTCCCTGCCAAGCCTTCAGGGCCTCTCATGGAGAACGGTGTTTAATGATGAGTTATTGGAGTCACAAGCAGGTGTGGAACTGTGTGGGAGTACGAGATTGCCTTTGGATGAGACACAGAGTTCATGTTCTTTGGCATTGTGGATGGAACCATGTTTACTTGAAGGTCTGAAACCCAACCAACCAAATGGGGCCCTCCAAGGCCTCAGATGTCATCTTACAGAACAGCATCCAGCAAATCTTCCATAAGCATGAACTGCCCAGAAGCTACTGACCGGGAAGACAGAGGCTGCCCAAGGGCAGGGAACACTGCCAGAACATTCGAGAAACTTCCAGAAATTGCTCTTGGGCCACATTAAATTAATGAAGACTCCCTGGAAATATTTTCTTTGTTTTAATAAAATTGTGTGTCCATCATGCACAAGCGCCCTGTTAGGCCTCTTGGGCTGGCAAAGGTGAGACTGACCTTGTCACTGTTTTCGGAGATTATCATTGTGCGTGTGTGTGTGCGTGTGCGTGTGTGTGTGTGTGTGTGTGTGTGAAGAGCATCAGCAGAGATGCCTCTGTTGATCATAACATGAGGCAAGATGGAATGTATGATGCTGCTCAGTGTCATTCTTACCTGTTTTCCAGGTCAATCATTACCCCATCTTGCCTTAATTCGCTCAGAGCTTATCAGACATTATGTTACATTACACATCCATTTGTTTATCTTATCAGTTTTTTCTGTCCCCCTCCATACTATAAATTCCACCAGGGCATGGATTTCCCTTTACTCCCAGCCCTTGGACCTGTCCCTGGCACATTTGGGCACCAGAAATATGTTCCTGAGTGAACAAATCCTAAGTACAAGAACAAGCACGAGCAAAATAGAAGAAGACCGAACCTTAGTCTAAAAGCTGCAAAAAAATCTCAAAATTTTATGTGTGCTTCTGTTTACACTAAATAAGAGGTCATGGGCGGGGGGGGGGGGGGGGGGGGGGGGGGGGGGGGGGGGGGGGGGAGGGGATCGAATGCCTGTGAGTGCACGAGGAGAAGAATCTTGGGATTTCCACCTCTAGAAGAACAGAGGAAGTAAGGATTCTTGTCCCTCCAAAAGGTGGAAGAGATGAGCTGACCAAAATAATAAATTAAATTAAGTTAAATTAAATTAAATTGTATGGGTCTTTATTTCACATTATAATAGATAAGATACTGTATTATCCAAAGATTGTTTTCTAAATCCTTACTGAACCAGTGCTGCAGGTACCCCCCCCCCCAAAAAAAAGTACGAATGGCTATGGGACGTAAACAAAAGAAATGCAACTACTGCCCTGTTTATAAGAAATAGTCAGTTTCACTCGCCATGGAAGAAATGGAAATTAAAGGAAAAACCAGTTTTGGGCTATGAAATTCACAAGAAAAATAAAGAATGTTATGTTATTCCCTAATACTGGAGAGGACACAGTAGACAAAATATTGAAAAGAGAGACACTCAAGGGTTAATGTTGGTTGTTCTATGACGGTGGAATTATGGGTGACTTTTCTCTTTGTTTGGCCTTTAAAAATTGTTTCATTTTATGTACACATGCACATGTTCACAAATACATACAGCATATCACTGCTTTATAAGAATTCCAGTGTGGGCTGTGGCAGGGCAAGGGGTCCACTGCTGACTCAGGTGAACATAGTGACTTAAAGGAATAATGGAGGCATGCCAACTTCTAGAAATTTCCTGACAACTTCCACTTCCTCCAAAGACATATGCTTAGGGTATGGCTATGAAAGAATGAGACAGATGATTTTGTGGCATGGCATCTCTCGTTATTTTGTGGGTATTCTTGGAACTTGTGCTTCTTAAATTTATTATGAACTTGTCAGAATATTCATGAAGAGTTATTATCATATAATTGAGAAAGATAACAGAGGGTGTTACCTAATAGTGGTGTCAGCTGTAAGGAAAGAAGCAGAATACCTGTGGTGCAGATGAATTGGTTGAAGGAGACCAGATCCCAAGAAACTGGGTGGAGGGAGATGGAGGGTGGTGGTGATGGGATGTTGCACAGTGCTCATATTTTGGGCCGTTTGGGGAAATTCATTTTCAGTTTGGGTTCCAATTCAGAAGCAGCTTTTTAAGCCAAAAGGATGAGTCAGATGCCCTTCCTCCCTATTACTTAATTGTGAAAGAGCGGGCTCAGGATTCCTCTATCTAAGGACAAGCCCTTTCTTTACTTGCAGCCTGCATGGACAGAATGAACTTTCATGAAAATCAATTGGTGAAGACTTAGTCCTTGGAGTGAATTGTGAGTAGCTGCAGTAGCAGAACGAAACATAAATCTGTAAATAATCAGAGGTCCTGAAATAGGACCAGCGAGGGCCAAAGTGGGGAAAGCAATATAAAGCCAAAGAAGATTGAAAAAGAACTCTGTAACTTGGAAAAAATGAAATCTCGGTTGGGCCACTCATCCACTGTTGTAATCCCACTGATGAAGAGTTCCTGGAAAATCCTCAAAGAGCAGAGTGTGGAAAGGTCTATCCTACCCAACAGCAAAATTTTGCTATTATTGTACACACCCATCCTCCAGTTGAGGAACAAGAGAATGGATATAATTCTTATTTCAGAACATGGGTTCTATCATTAACATGCTATTTTGCCACTAAAACAAAGAAGGTGAAGTTTGGGAGAGGAATTCTATGTTGTAATAGTAGACTAGGTAATTCAGGGCAGCCAGAAATTCTAGGGGAAACAGTTTGTAAAAATCTTCTTGAAGGTATCAAAAATCCAATAAAAGAAAAAGAGTAAAGAACTACTAGGGAAAGGTGCAGGGGAGGATGAAAGTCCAAGGTGGTAAGCCTGGGTCTTGTGTTGCTTTTTTCCCCCTGATTTCTGCAAGGGTGTCTAAAAAAAGGCAGAGAAGCTGGGCCTTGTGGAGCTAAAAGTATGGAACCTAGGGCTTGCCAAGAGGGGAAAGGAAATATTAAAGATAAGAACAGAAAGGGATGAGTCATATGTCTATATAACAAGCATTTAGTAGAGAAAATGAACAAAGCCAAAAGGTAGTTCTTTCAAAAGATTAATTAAATTGATAAATCTCTGGCAAGACAGATTTTTTTTAATAAAGATTTTATGTATTCATTTGTCAGAGAGAGACACAGTGAGAGAGGGAAAACAAGCAGGGGGAGCGGAAGAGGGAGAAGCAGGCTTCCCACTGAGCAGGGAGCTCATCTCACCACTCCATCTCAGGACCCTGGGATCAGGACCTGAACTGAAAGCAGACACTTAAAGACTGAGCCACCCAGGCACCCCTCTGGCAAGACAGATTGAGGGGGAGGAAAAAAAAAAGAAGACACAATAGCCAATACCAGGAATTAGAAAGGAGATAATACTACGCTTTCTATGTTAGGCAGATATCATGGTTAACTTTTTTTTTAAATAATTTTTTATTTTTTATTAACATACAATGTATTATTAGCCTCAGGGGTACAGGTCTGTGAATTGTCAGGCTTACACACTTCACAGCACTCACCATAGCACGTACCGTCCCCAATGTCCATAACCCAACCACCCTCTCCCTACCCCCACTGCCCAGCAACTCTCAGTTTGTTTTGTGAGATTAAGAGGCTCTCATGTTTTATCTCCCTCCCGATCCCATCATGGTTAACTTTCTGAAAAACATTTAAGAATTAAGATAATAGTGGACAAGTTCCTAGAATAATATAGCATACCAAAACAACACTTAGAAGAAAGAGAATCAGGATAGTCTTATAACTTAAAATAATTAAATTCAGGATTTAACAATGCTTCCCCTTCTCCCCTCTGTGTGCACACACAGATCCTTGGGATCAGAGGGCTTCACTGGCAAATCTAATAAGTATTTAAGGAAGGAACATCACTATAATTGCACAGATTGTTCAATATAGTAGAAAAGAAGACTACTATTCAACTGTTGGCAGTCCATTGTTGACAATATTCAAGTATCTATGTGAGGAAAACCAGATAAGCTATTCCAGGGTGCCTTGAAGAGGCTCAGTTTCCTCAGCCCATGGTGGCCGTTACGAATCTTGCTCATAAAGAGCACATCTTATTGGTCAGAGTAGAGGGAGAATAACCAATCATTAGGATCACCATATTCATCCAGGACTTTATCTCTTACACTGAACAGAAAAGGAAGGTCGGGGATCGAATGTTTCCGATGTGTTTAAAATATCACCTGGTCTAAAGAAAAAGCAGTGTTACTGTGAGACAGTGCTGCCGTTGCAGAGAGAGTCTGTTAGAAGGTTTTGAGGACTGGTCAGTGCTGCCAAAGCCTAAAGACAGAAAGGTACATTCTATGAGTCATGGTGTCCACCCATCATGAAACCAACAGACAACTACTATGGGAGTCACATTCAGGGCAAATCTACATGGGATTCCTTGCACAGGTCAACAGATGGCAGGGAGAGAAAGTGTTCTGCTGCAGTGTTAGTGACGATAGACGTCTGTCTTGGTGGTCGAGTTGATTGAAGGCACCATTAGTGCAGTCCTCTGCATTGTGGGGATTATGGACTGAAGACTTAGGACTCACTATAATGGACTTTCATAAGCCTAGCCCACATATGCGTGGTAGTTTGTAGCTTAAAATTTCTTTGCATCCACTGGTTTCATTTTTTGTTACCTCTGTTGGGTAGGTAGATCAGCTATTATTAACCCCACTGGCCACATAAGAAAACCAAGACTCAGGAAGGTGTAAGAGGGTTTGCTTAGGGTTACACAGTAGGTAATAGGATTAAGTCTTCAGCATTTCAGTGTAGCTCTTGCCCCCTTGTATCAGTGGTTCTCAGGTGGTGATCCTCAGGGTTCCTCCTAGGTGTTCAGGAACTCATAACGGCATGAAATAGTAATGCATACACTTATACCACCACTGTTACACGTATGTGTTCATTGCATGTAGTAAAAGAATAAAATTCTTTCATGTTGTTAATGAATTTACCTGTCCCTTCGGTCACTCATTCTTAGTTGGTTAAGCAGCTCCACACATATTGGTTGAGCACCTACTGTGTGCCAGCTGTTCTAGAAGCTGGGGACACAGAAGTAAATGAAACAGAAAACGTCCTTGTCTTCTTGGAACTTGTGTTCTCGTTGGAGGGGAAAGACAGTACAGGAGTCAAGGAGTAATATAGATGAGAGAGTATTAAGTGTTGGGAAGAAAATAAAGCAGTGACAGAGTGTGAAGGTGATGGAGGGAGGGTGGCAGGGACACAGTCTTCCAGAAGTCTCCACACAGCCTTGCCCCGGGGGCCCCTGATACAGGAGGATCGCTTTATAAAAGCCACATCCATTCACAAGGTAGATCTCCATGGGTTCCGGAAGGCGCCAGGGAGGTATCATGGGGAGACGGTTTCATTAATGAAAGACAATAAATAAGATCATTATAAAGCCTTTCTGTTCCTGGATAGAACCAGAACTATTTTTATAGCTTGAAGAGATTGTGTTATAGATATACAGTGAATAAAATAGGGGCAGTGTATAGAATAATATTGCTGTCATGCTTTTAAAGCATGGATAAGTCTCTGCATTATTTTGGGTGCTGTTTTTGGAGCAAAATTACTGATTTTGGAGACAAAAATCAATGTCATCGTTCTAAATTTAAGACTTTGAGTATGCTTTCAAAAAAATTACTTAACACTTTTTCTTCCCCCCAACCCTTGAACGATGTGTCCTTCTTAACCAAGAAACTCTCATGCTTTTTGGGAATAATGATTATGTGTGTGACACCCAACATGGCAAGTCTGGAGTGGCAGCCTAGAAGGGGAACCACCTGCCACCAGGACAATTATCGAAGAAACCAAGACACTTCAATTTTGTTTAAGAACAACTAAGGACGAATCATCTGTGCTTTCAGTGAGGGATTTCTCCCCGCCAGAATTTTCTCCAATTACATAATAAATAATGGATGTCTCATGCTTCCGATTATTCCCACATTTGCTTCACAAGCTATAGCTTGTCTTGTAAACGTAAAGCACACTCAGTTGTAAACTGAAGACCAGGGAACAGAATGTTCTCTGGACTTAGAAACTCTATGTACTTTGCCTTCTTCCTTTTTAATATTATAGAGCTTGTTGGAACAGATTTAGCCCCATCTTTAACTCGTCCCAGCGAAGACAAGAAAATGGTAAAGTAAGCACTTCATTAAGAAGACTTCAGAGAGAGACAGAGTGAAAGGGAGATGCTATCTTTTTAGCAAATTGATTAAATTTTTTCTCCCAGACTTTTCAGAAATTGTCCATTGTGGGAAGGGCAGCAATGGGTCACGTCCTCCGTTTGCGGAAGAATCACTGCTCGCTGTCCTCTCTGAGGCATCCCTGTCCATGATGCTGGCCATTCAGACTTCTCAGAAACAAAGTAAACTAATTTTTCCCCAGTGACGTAAGTAGCAGAATTGTCCTAGGAATTAGAGCGTTCACTGGGGCCCCCTCCATGGTAGACACTGGGCATCCTTTTCCATTTTGTCCACGTGGCCAGGTTCTCACCGGGTCCTCTGGAAGAGTGCGCCCCCTCCTGGGAGGTGGGGATCTGTTCAGGCCTGACCTGTTTTGGTCAGAGGCCTCCTTCCTGGAAAATCTGTTTTTTTCCAGCCTTACTGTGTTGACAGCAGGGACACAAACGACACAGCCCTCAGACTAAAGAGAGCTACTCCATGTGGAGTGCTTCTCCCTGCCTGGCCCGTGTGGAGGTTTCTCTGCAGATCTCGAGAAACTCTCCCAGAGACCTAGGAAGAAAACCAAGGCTCTCAGGGAGGAAAGTAGCCTCCTGATTCGGGGTGAGGACCTGTCTCTTCTCTCACCCCTGTGACGATGGGAAAGGATCTACCATGGGGCCCAGCCATGGAAGGTGCTGGAAAACACAGGTTCCTACCCTCCCTGCCATCCTTAAACACCACCCCTTTTGCTGATGGGAGCCTGAAGGGGCTCAATCTGGGAAGCCTTCTTTCCAGACAGGGGAGAAATGCAAACAATAGAGCAACTTGATTCTCACCAGGTTGTCAATATCAAATATGGTGGCTTTCACCGCACAAGTCATTATCCAAGATGGCTCAACCAGATGCGGAGACACAATGCTGCTGGAGGGTGGCATGGGCTCAGCAGAGAGCAGGGACAGGGGCCTGAGCAGAGGAGGAGCCCTCGGGGCCCCAAGCAACATCAGCCCCCACCAGCACACCACATTCCTCCATCCATCTCAGGGACGGACGCCCACTGCACAGTGGCCAGGTCCTCACGTCTGGTGGGAGGTAGAGCTGAGCCGTCCACAATTAGGAGCTTATGTGGGCTGTGGGACATTCTCTGTGGTTGCCTCCTTATTTATGAGGAAAGCCTCATTGGGCAGGAGTGTTGACAGGAAAAGAAAGAGAAGTAGGTGGTTTTGACCAGCCACCACAGCAGGTTAAAGTTGCTGCTCTGGGCTAGCAGAGTGGTCTGTATGGCTCGGCATCCCTCCTCCCTTCGGGCCTTATGGATGCTCTGTGCCCATTTCCTATCTGGGTCAGGAGATACCTGCTCTCATTTCCCAGGGGATGGATTTTTCTCTGTCTGGCGACTCATGTCTGGACTCCACAGTTTTGGCCCCCCAGTGAATAAGAAAGTATCTCTTTGCAGAAGAGCAGGGGAGAGGGCATGAGGGCATCTGGCTGAGTAGAACCGAGTTTGGAAATGCTTGGGTTTCAGAGTGGGATGAGAGGAGGAAAAAGGATGGATGAGATGGAGGGAGTGATTCAATAATTTGCAGTTGAAGGAGCAGCAGAAGGTGAGCTGTACAAGGAGGGTTTTCAAGAATTCAGTGAAAGGAAGGGTGGAGGGGCAGAAGGGCGTTAAGTGTGGGACTCTTGGTTTCAGCTCAGGTCATGATCTCACAGTCCTGAAATGGAGCCACATGTCAGGCTCTGCGCTCAGCAGGGAGTTTGCTTGGGACTCTCTCTCCCTCTCCCTCTGTCCCTCCCTGGTGCACGTGTACTCTCTCTCTCTTTCAAATAAATAAATAAATAAATAAATAAATAAATAAATAAATCTTTTTTAAAAAAGGGTTTGATGAAAGGAAATCAATAGGTAGGTCCAGAAAAGGATGAAAGAGACAGAGAAGGGAAATGGCAGATTCTTGAAAAAGAGTAAAAGCAGAGCCAGTTCTTAGCCCCGTGCCAGCCTCCCATTCTTACCCATCCAGAGACCCCGCCCCCCATGTCCTGTACTGAGTCTCTCTGCTCCCCAAGTCAGCAGGTGTGAGAGCTTCCCTTGCCCTGGCCTGCAGCTCTGTGCACAGGTGTTTGAACTCATGGATCCAGTGGGGGCCCCATTGCCCAGACTCAAGGCCTGCATGGTTCTGCAAGTCTTCCTTGAGGTCCATTCAGTGGTCTGAGCCACAGGTGTCTGTTCTCAAGTCCTTCCTGTGTGACACACCGACAGGGTTCCTCCGTGTTCTCGCAGAGATTGAAGTGTGTCCCCCCAGTAGTCACATGTTGAAGGCCTAACTCCCAGTACCTGCGAATGTGACTGTATCTGGAGATGGAGTCTTTGAAGAGGAAAATGAGGTCACTAGGGCGGGCCCCAGTCTACCTTGACTGGTGTCCTGAAAAGAGAGGTGAGGACACAGACCCACAGAGGGAGAGCCACGTGAGGATGCAGTGAGAGGATGGCCATCTACATGCCTAGGAGGGGCCCTCAGAGGAATCAGCCCTACTGACACCTTGGTCTTAGAATTCTAAGGTCAAGATGAGGAAACTCATCTCTGTTGTTTGGGCCTCCCGGTCTGTGGTCCTTTGTTTTATAGCTGCGGCAGACTCATTCCAACCTCTCTCACTTTGATTCAGCTGCACTGGCTTCTCTGCTGTTCCTCAGACATACAGGCAGACGCCTGCCTCAGGACCTTGGCCTTGGCTGTTCCCTCTGCTTGAAACACTTCCCCCAGACCTTTTTTTTTTTTTTTTTAAGATTTTTATTTATTTATTTATTTATTTGACAGACAGAGATCACAAGTAGGCAGAGAGGCAGGCAGAGGGGGAGGGGGAAGCAGGCTCCCTGCTGAGCAGAGAGCCCCATGTGGGGCTCGATCCCAGGACCCTGGGATCATGACCTGAGCCGAAGGCAGAGGCTTTAACCCACTGGGCCACCCAGCCACCCCTTCTCCCAGACTTCTAATAGCTCACTTCCCCACCTGATTTGGGTCTTCATTCAGATACCACCTTTCATGACCTCTTGAACTAAACATGGGAGCCCCCAACTCTGCAGTTCCCTCCCCCCACCTCTCTTCTTTCCTTAGCACTACCTCCCACCCTACAAATACTCTGTATCCTCTACTTTTCCCAGTTGTCATCCGTCTTCCCCTCTGAGGCAGGTTCACCGAGGGCAGGAGTTTTTCTGTTGTGGCTGCTGCCTTACCCAGTGCCTAGACCAGTGCCTGACACACAGTTGTGTTGCAAAGTCTTGGTGAATGAATGAATTCTTTGAGGACTCTCCAGGTGGCCTGTGCACGCTCAATTGTCACCAACAACTCCTGCAAGTCAGTGTGCTTGTTATCTGCATGGGAGAGCAGAAAGGTTGGGCGACCTGCCTTTCTCCCCAGGGTAGTATTTTGCATGGCAGGAGAATGGGAATTTATACCCAGGCAGTCTAGGTTCCTGAAACCTTTGACAAACATACCTGAGTCTGGGGATTGACTCATGCAGGTGTCATGAGTGGGTGTAGGGGTGGGGGCTCCCAGGCAGGGAGCTGGGATGTAGGCCTCCCAGGCCTAGAGGGGTCCATCTGGGACCATTGACAAATGAGCCATGTTTGAAACCAGGGTCCAGGGCAAGAAGGACCATGTTGACGCCCTGGACTCTCCTTTTTCAAAGGGGAGACCCTGTGCCTACCTCAAATGCACAGTTAAAACTGCAGCCACATCTCACCTCTCATGCATATATAATTCGCAATAAAAATTTGAAGGATTTTTATATGTTTGTTTGTTTAAAAAATGAGTTGTTTTATGTTTGGCTCAGAGGCTGGGCAATCAACCTGTATACTTAGGGATGATTTCAAGTCCTAAAATCAAACTGGCACATTATTTAAAACCTGAAGGACCTTTTCTGAACACCTAATTTAGTTATTTTTAAAATTGATAAATATTATATGTGTACACATTTAAATGTATTGGGGTTTTTTTTTAGTAGTTTTTCTTCTAGAAACCATATATGTATATGTATATATACACACATATACGTACATATACATATACGTATATGTATATATATGTGTGTGTATATATATATGTTTCTTCTAGAAACCATATATGTATTTGTGTATACATATATGTGTATATGTATATGTATACATATATACACATATACATATATGGTGTATATATACATATACATATATGGTTTCTAGAAGAAACATATATATATATATGTTAGCTATTAGATATATATATATACATGTATATATGTATATATATACATATCTTTGACCAAACTATCAATATTTTTTGAAGTCTTGACTCTGGGGAAGGCCCACATGGGACAGCCAGGCCGAGAGGTCAAGCCTGTAGGATCTAAAGCCAGACAACCTGGCTATGAATTTTGTTCTTGTCACTCTCAGTGACCTAAGAAAGTCACCTGCTCTCCCTGTGCCTCAGTTTTTCCTGCAAAGTGGGAGGGATACTAATCTCTTGGGAGAGTGAAGACGGGATGGGTTATAAGTAAACATGCACTCAGCAAACTCAATACATTTCTCGTTGTTGCAGAATGGAAGGGTGCTGAGGGCAGCCTGGGACCACCCACGGGTCCGTGCATCAGGAGGCAGGAAGAGGACACAGAGAGGTGGGAAGTGGGTAAAGCATCCCTGTGGAGGTGGAAGCCAGTCCCAGGCTTCTGACAAGTGGAAGCAGTGGGGATCAGAAGGGCACGGGAGGGTGAGCTCTCACCTAGCTCTGTGCTCTGTTTGGGAAGTCATGAACACACTTTGCACGGGTAGAGACCTAGCATACATGGACATGCACATTCATGGAGGGTCATAAACACGGCTGCATGTCATGCGAAGCCATCTTAATAATCAATGGGAGAACTTACTCTTCAGTGATCTTTAGTCAATCTTGTCAAAACATTCAGTTTTGTTACTGCCAGGGTTGAATGTGTAGGGAAGTGTGAAACTGTCAAACTAGTGTGTATTTCACACACTGTAACTTATGCATAGGAAACAGGGAGAATTGAAGTGTTTTATTTCTTTGTGATGAACTTAACGAGACAGTGGCTTGAACGGTGCTTGCCTTGTTCTTGTCACATAACTTACCACACCCACCGAGCATCTTTCCTGCGCCGTCACAAAACTGCCACATTCCACAGAGTTGGGGCCAGCTTCTGATCTTCTCTGTGCTTTTCATGTTGTGAAATATCTGAGAGTTCTTTTAATGTGAAGATTTTTGCTGGTGTCACTTCCCCTGGGATGTAGTCATGCTCTATATTAGAGCCGTGTTCCTCGTCCTGCCGATAAGGGGCCTTCCTTCATTCTTTGGCTGCGTGTCTAGATGTGTCTGGAACACCAGCAGAGTCAACGTGCCCGCAATTGGCCATTTCTTCTATAATTCCATGTACATCTGATTTGAATTTCACTTGGAACATTATTAATGATTTATTTGGCTGCACATACATTGAGGCTGGGGGCAATCCCCATTTCCATTTTTGTAAAAGGTCATGAGGTTTTATCAGCGGGCTACAAGGAAGCCACACAGTGACACACTTCACTGTCTGTGCATGACCTCAGTTGCAGCTGTGCCGTGGCCAGTCACCACTGGACAAGAAGTGACATGGTTATAATTTCCATGGTGATCTGGGGACTGAAGAACCAGCAGCAAGGTTTGCATTTTATGGAATTACCCATAGTTACTACACTCCCATGAGTGATATTTGAACCGCGTTGTTGGGGAACTGGTGTTATTTACCTAGAGGGTGGTAAGCTGAGATCTGTCTAATAGGAGAAGTGAGGAGTTGCATGCTTTAGCTTTACAACACTGATGACCCTGCTGTTAGAAATTCAGTGACCTACTGGCCTTCCCCGTGTCCTTGTTCATCTGCCAAACATGATCTAAGTCCCCACAGCATGCTGGGGAGTTCGAGTCTGGACACAGTCCCTGGTCGGCTATATGACTTTGACGTGTTCCCCAAACCCTCTCTACCTTGATTTCCCCCTTTTTAACCTGGGGATGGAATTAAGAGTTCCTACTCACAAGATCACTTGAGGGTTATACAAGGTAACATGCACAAAACACCACAGAGCCCAGTGCATGCGAGGAGCCATGAATGTGTGAATTATTATTTTCATTCTTTAAAATAGTGAACATTGGACATTTCCTGAGGACGGGGGTGATGCTAAGCCAACTGGAGGTATTGCCCAATCCAATCCCCATAATGGTCCTAAAGATGGCTCTACAACCCCCACTTTAGAGATGGGGAGATGAGATGTGGGGAGATACTTAAAGATCCCACAGCCACACTGGACTGAAGTCCATTTGGCTCTAAAAGCAAAGCTTGTAATTACTCTGTCATATTTCCCTGGTCACGAAAGTCTCGGGACGTCTGGCTGGTAACGTTTCCTGTATCTACAGTTACACATGTGCACACATTAGCCAATATTAGAGCTGAACTGTTTATTGCACAGGTCGGCTCACATCACTCCTTGTCCTTATATACTGTCACACTCACGAGAACCTTTCTCTCTGGATCCCGAGAAGGCAATTTCTACCCTCTGGTTTGTCCTCAAGGTTTATAGAACGTAGGAGATAGAGTGAATCTACTTATCGTGAAATCAAGAGCTTACCACCCTTGAAACGATGAAAATAACTTAGTTCTGTAATAATTTCCGGCCAGCTTCAGATTAGATTTCTTTCAATCTGCTTTAAGGTGTAAATATTTCTCCTGGGGAATCATTGAGTTCGGCTTTCTAATTTGATTTGGAAGGAAAGGAAGTGGAATCTGTCTGCCTCATACAGAGCCAGGCGATTTGGTGCCTGGGGAGATGTTCAGATATCTGTGTAGGTGTTTTTAATAAGTTAGTTCACCTAATTCTATTTCCTCTCCACTAAATAAGAAATGCCCTGCCCTAATGGGCTTAATCTTTCTAAATTATTTTCTGGTTTTAATTGTGCTGTTTCCCACAAGCACCTAATTTAATTACAAGATTGCAATGCTTTTTGGTGAAAAGCTTGCTTGCACATTAGGAACGCTGGGATTTAAATGTTGGGGGAGGGGGTGCTTGTTCGCTTTTTCTCAGGCTTGTCTGTCTCGGTGGGTCAGGTCTTCGTGAGGTGTGGAATGTGAGAGGGGCCTGACCCAGTTGGGAACTCAGAAAGACCCTGACCCTGTCCCAGGATGCGTCTGGATACAGCTGAAAGCTCACACTCCAAAGGCTGGGATCAGTCCTCCATTGCCAGGAGCCCATCTGCTTTGGCGGCAATGATAGCGAAGCAACTGACCTATCCCCATGCAGTGGGTTCCAGAAACGTGTGTCCCACTCCATAGCTCGTGTCCTGGAGTGACATACTGAACAGCTATTTTTGTACCATCTTTGAAAGATGCTATGCTATGTGCCAAATGAAGGGAGAAGCAGAAGGAAAAGAAGGGAATTCTTGTTGGAGGGGTGGGGGGCAGAGCTGGCTCTTTTTGCAGTGGGAGGTTTTAGCTATGGGAACGAAACTCTCAGGGCACCTTCAGGCTTTAAGATGCTACCTGGGCACTGTATCTGTGTGACTATGGGACCCAGCTGTTCCTCCAGGAACAGCAGGGTCTGGAGGGATGCCCTCCCTGGCCCTCCTCCCCAGTTGTGGGCTGCTCAGAGCTTGGAGGAGACCAGAACCACTGGGGAAACAACAAGGGTGCCAATGGTGGTCAATGTCAACTGGCACTTGGGACAAAGCGCCTTCACCAGGGCATCAGGAGAGGACCACTCAGACAGACAAGGCTCCTTACAGAGTCTGCCTCAATAATCCTCTGGGGTGGGGGCTGGCACCCTGGCACCAGGGTGTGAAACGATGCCCCAGATACCATTTCTATTTTCCTAATAAAATATTTGCTAAATCGGGAAAAAGGAAACAAGGAAGGACTATTTATCAATGTGGTAAGTCAATCACTGTTTTCACTGCTGAAGTAATTGGCCTAAGAGCAGAGCCAAGGACAGAACCCAGCACTAAACTGGGCCTAGATCTGAGTCCAGAGTCTTGGCTTTCCATCGGACCATGGTGCCTTTTATGGACTGAATCATGTTCCTCCCTAAGTTCCTATGTTGAAGCCCCAACCCCCAATGTAACTGCATTAGGGCCTTTAAGGAAGAAAGTAAGGTCAAATGAAGTCATTAGGAGGAGATCTTAATCCAACAGGACTGGGGTCTTTAAAGAAGAAGAAAAGGTCTGAGAGAGAGAAATCGTGCTGTGAACATATGGAGGAGACGCCAGGTGAGGAATTTGCCAGCACCTCGATCTTGCACTTCCAGCCTCCAGAACCGCAAGAGAATAAGTAAATGTCGGTTGTGTAAGCCCCTCAGTCCTGCCTGCACAGCTGAGCAGAGTGCCCAAGCCAGAGACAGTTCTCAGGGGTGGATGGTGGATGGTGGATGGGGAAACCCGCGGGAGGCTGAGGGCTGAGGGGAACAGTGCACGGACACTGGGGCCCTTTCCAGGACCATCCTGGGGGCTGGAGGGAGTTCCCCAGGGAGGGAGGATGTCCAGGGCCATGTTAAAACCCCTTTCCTGAAGTTTGCTCATGAAGGGAGAGAGAAGCGAAAACTGTGAGGCTGGCCCAGGTAGAGAAGGGATCTCTAGCTACGTTTGGGGAAAGCATGGAGAATGTCAGCACCATGGTCTAAACTTGACTCGTCTCTTTGTGTTTCTGGTTCCTGAACTATAAGAGGGGCTGGTCATAGAAACTACCCCATGGGATATCATGAGTCTTAAAGGAGGTAATATTTGTAAAGAATTGAAGACAATATGTGTTTCTTCAGTAAAACAGAAGCTAACATTGATTGGACATTTCCTGAGTGAGGGCACCATTCCGGTTCCCACCTGAACCCATGACACATTTAGGGGACACGCAAGACAAAGGTCAGGTATGATGACGACACAGCCCCCAGCTTTCTGTGTTAGCTCCTCACTAAAGGCTTTCTGCTTTCCTCAGCCTGGGACAAGGGAGGTACGTGTTGAACACACACTGATTAAATATTGAGTCCACTGGAAAACAAAACAAGTGGTAATCAATACCTTGGGTTTCTTTCTTTTTTTTTTTTTAAGATTTTATTTATTTATTTGACAGAGAGATACAGCGAGAGAGGGGACACAAGCAGGGGGAGTGGGAGAGAGAGAAGCAGTCCTCCCACAGAGTGGGGAGCCCGACGTGGGGGTCGATCCCAGGACTCTGGGAACATGACCCCAGCCAAAAGCAGATGCTTAACAACTGAGCCACCCAGGAATCCCAATACTTTGGGTTTCATAGAAGGGGGAGAGAGGAACTGATGGTGTGCATGTGGTCATTCAAGGCAGAACAATGAGGCATCAACTCTCAGAGAAGGAAAATCAAGAGGTTTTGTTTATTCACAAATCCTGTGGTCAAGAAATCGACTTAATTTGTTCCTAATCTCATATTGCCAAACCTCTCCATGTAACACATTCTGGGACATCTCTCAACATACCCACTGTCCACACTTGGGGGAAACACTGCCCTTTACAAACCCAGCCCTTCAGGGGAAGTGGACAACTTGTTTCCCTGAAGCTTTCATAATCGCAGGAGCGCTTGGAGCCACAGTGGCATTTTTTTTTTTTCTTTTCAGCATAACAGTATTCGTTGTTTTTTGCACCACACCCAGTGCTCCATGCAATACGTGCCCTCCTTAATACCCACCACCTGGCTCCCCTAACCTCCCACACTCCACCCCTTCAAAACCCCTCAGGTTGTTTTTCAGAGTCCATAGTCTCTCATGGTTCACCTCCCCTTCCAATTTCCCTCAAATCCCTTCTCTTCTCCATCTCCCCATGTCCTCCGTGTTATTTGTTATGCACAGCAAAGGAAACAGTCAACAAAACAAAGAGGCAACCCACGGAATGGGAGAAGACATTTGCAAATGACAATACAGACAAAAGGTTGATATCCAGGATCTGTGAAGAACTTCTCAAACTCAACACACACAAAACAGATAATCATATCAAAAAATGGGCAGAAGATATGAATAGACACTTCTCCAATGAAGACATACAGATGGCTATCAGACACATGAAAAAATGTTCATCATCACTAGCCATCAGGGAGATTCAAATTAAAACCACATTGAGATACCACAGTGGCGTTTTACATAAATGAGACCCGCCAGCTGGGAAAGACCCTCGCCTTCCCCTTTCTTCCCCTGGCTTCCTCAAATGACCGCTATCTTGAATTTATATTGTGGAGGCTGAGTCCTTGACGCTGCAGTGAAAGACAAGACTGAAAGGACAAGTGGCTGACGGTGGCTGAAGGGGTGATGGAGAAACACACAGCAGGCAGGTGACAGGCACCACAGGTGGGAGCAGCACTTGGAATAAAGCCACACTTGCGGCCTGGTGTCTGCGAGCCCCACGGACACAACTCTGCCTGCCTGGGGATGTCATCTGAATCCAATACCTGTCTGAGACTCGCCTGGCTTTCTGTGGCCCTGGGTCTGCACCTTGACCCCCAGTGCCGGTTCCTCCCCCCTCAGACTGGCTCTTCCCCATTGTCCCCTCCCTCTGAGGCCACTCCTCACACACTCCCCGGGGCTCTCAATGAGTTGGGTCGCTCCCCTGTCTCCTGCTCTGTTTCCTGCTTCAGAATCACCTCTGTGGGGGAAGGGCTCTGCCCAGTTTGGTCTCTGCTGGAGAATCGGGCTGCACAGTCCCAGCCACGTAACACATAGGCTCCAAAATATTTGGTGGGTGAATGGCAGGTGGACTGGCCTGCAGTAGATTGCTGGGAGGAGCAGAGAATAGGCGATTGTGACATCGTGATGACTCATCTCCCATCCTCAGTGCATTTATGGATTAATGTTGTTTCTTGTCCCTATGGCCAGGGACTCTAAGGAGGGGCAGAAAATGCAAGAGGGGATTCAGAGCTGTTGGTGGCTGGGGGCTCCGTGCTGGCCGATGATGACGTAAGAAAGCCCTGAGCAGAGGCATCCAGAGTCCCTGGCTCAATGCAACGGGGTGAAAATGAAGAAGGTCCTGTGTCGAGTCCGGCACACTCAGGAGAGAAAGGCGGCCTCCTGGGGCTCCTGCCGTTCCATCGTTCTAGAACCACCACGTGAGAACTAGAAGGAGCTCCGGGAGACCGTGGCTCCATCTGTCTCTCAGGTGTGGACTAGAAGCCCAAGAGGTGAAAGGTCTTCCTTCTCACCCTCCAGGGCAGGAAGCGTGGGTCACGGGCCACCTCGCATCTCAAGATTCCAGGTCCCAGCAACATGTGACTCACTGTTTCTTGGGGTCTAGACACACCTCCTAAAAACTATCAGACACAAATTGTGCTCAAATTTGTTGCAGTTTTCAAGTTATATCTTAAAAGAAAAAGACTTCTTTTCATCGTGCACAACCACTTCTGATCTGCAGAACAGCCTTATTTTACAAACTACATGGGCAGAGCCTTCTGCATGGGCTGCTCACAGGGAGCACAATTGTTCTCTTCCCCTACTTCCTGGTAAGGTTGGGAGACAAAAGCCACCCCTTGGTGTCATTTTAAAGGCTACAGGGAAGTCAATTTGAAGGGAAAGAAACCTTCCTTCATTGATGCAAACGACACAAACTCCAACGGTTTCCTTCTAGAAACCACTATATTGTGCAGTTGAAGGATGGCCAGTGGGATTTGATGAAATAAACAGGCAAAAAGGAAGAGGACAGCCAGGAGGACATGGTTTCATGTCAAGGTCCTGTTTGAGTCAAGGAGGGTACGTCCTTTTATCAAAGACTTGCTCAAGCTTTCATTCTCAAAAAACTCCCTGCTTGGGTGATACTGTTTATTTTAGGTTTACTGCTGGCCCACATTATGGACAAAGCCTTTTCAGAATCTCCCATAAACTTAGTTGCTAGGATCCACCTCCCATAACATCATCCAAGCCCTTGTGCATCTTGCTGGTGATCCGCCAAGACTTTCAAGGAGAATTCTTTATGTTCTGTGTGTACTTCTTTGAAGGGAAGCATTGTTCAGGGTGGACGTGGGGTGGCTCAACATACCCCTGATGGTCTATTTTCTGAGAGCCAAACATCTGCAAACTTTTTTTTTTTTTTAAACCTCAGACTCCTGGACTGAGCAGATATTTCAAATAGGACTTGCCAAGTGCTTTTAAGTCTTTGCACAGTGGCTGGCACATTGGAAGCTATCCAGTAGGTATCTGTTGAATGGAACACTGGCCCATCAGTTAATGGTGGTCTATGACCTTGGTCATTGTAATATGCCATACTACTGGGGTCCCAGAGCAGCAACCCCTTTTTGAAAGAGGTAGGTATGCTGCATGTAAGATGCAAAATGGAATGTGTTTTTAAACGAAGAAGAGACATCTTGTTTTTCACCTTCTTCTTTAAATTCTTAACCTGGATCCTCAAAGAAGATACAAAGCAAAATAAACTCTGGAATTTTATGAGGGTTTCATATTTTTAAATAAGTGGGAGTCAGTCTGCACTTCCTGCTCAGTCTCTAATTCTCTTCTCCACGTGGCCATTCCTAGATCCAAATGGCAGAAAAATATTCCAAGATATCCCCAGCTCAAATATGCTTTTAAAAGTAGGTTTAATGATATAGTAGTCATGTTGGTTTAGAACGGGAATCTGGATTTGTATTTCTGAAAGGCATTTTCAACAGATATATTTGAAAGAAAGGGTATTTTAGAGAAGTCAAAGCAAGCTGTGCAAATTTAGAAATTTTCAGATTCTTATTGGGGGTTGTATAAAAAAATAAGAATGTATGAGGAATGGATGCTCATGTAAACACCATATTTTGTCAAATTATTTGTATGACATTAAATTCTTTAAAAAATAACCTTTTTGGGGCACCTGGATGGCTCAGCGGGTTAAGCCTCTGCCTTTGGCTCAGGGTCATGGGATCGAGCCCCGCATCAGGCTCTCTGCTCGGAACACTGCTACCATCTAAGCAAAATGGCTTTTGTGGAGAATAAATGTCTAAACACTTCAAACTGTGCTTTGCACAAAGTAAATGCTCAACTAATCTTGTGGCAATTTGTCCAGCTGGAGAGGTATAGAGAAGGAAACAAAAGTCTCCCATTCTCTATCACTCACAGAAACCATTTACAGTATTTTATCATTCTACCTTTTCTTTTCCTACCCATTTCATGACCTGTTGAAAAGTGTACTGTCTATAAAAATCTTCATACTTTTGTCTCACATAACACATCATGAACATTTATTTATATTATTTAAATTATTTGTCAACCTTTTGCGTCCCTCCCATAATTATCTTATTTCCCCGAATGTTAGATACTTAGGCTCTTTTCAAAAACATCAAAATAGATTTTTTTAAAAACCTTAGCTCTCTATCCTCATTCTATGGAGCCATTTTCCCCTCTCTGCTCACAAAGTCACATGCATTTTGGAAACCCTACAGAGCGTGATGTGTTAGATACAGGACCGTTAAAGCACCATGGTAGTGACAACTTTTTATCTGTGTGTTGGGGAACAGTGATCAGGGCTGAAGAATAAAAACAAGGTAATACACATGGGGTACTTGCTGTGTTCTCAGTGCAGAACCAACGTCCAATACTTTCCACGCGTTAACTCACACTGGCAGCCACCTGAAGAGGTGGTTCTGTTATCATGTCCCTTGGACAGATGAGAAAATTGAGGCACTGAGGTGTTAAGGGACTTGCCCATGGTCACTGGTCTAGCAATTTGCAGAGAGGGCCAGAACCCAGGAATTTAGCTGCAGACAGTTTTCTCAGCTGCTTCCGTAGGCTGTTCGCTCTGGGTTTTCCATCAGGAATGCTCTCCTGCTGTTTCCCTTTCTTTGCTCTTTATTGGGAAGACAATAGAAAGGTCAAGTAAATGCTGGTAAATGGATACTTGTTCTGATTAGAAGGGCGAGGGCTTGGATGGGCTTTCCCCCAATGAACTAGTTAGGCATTTGGTTTTCTGTGCTCTAATTTAGAGCTGGATCAAAATATCAGTGGGATGTTTCCCACCCTATTTTAAATTGGGTTACGGTGTAACTTCGGAGAGCAGGAATACATTGTTTTCAAATAAGCACTTCTTTTTTTTTACAGGTTTATTTTGGGCAAGCGCACATCTGTTGAGAAGGACATGCGCATCTGGGAAAATAGGGCATTGGCTCTCTCTTCTGCGTAGGTGTTTTCCAATCAACTATCCAGCACACAGCGGAGCAACAACTTCCCTTTTCCCCTGCCTTTCTCCGGAAGGCAAGAACAATAGATAAGGATCCGACATCTGCGTACACTCTTGGGGGCCAGAGGAGAGTTGAGGGAGGGGAGAGAACCCTTGTAGCATATATTCAAGGGGAGAGAAAGAAGCGTCCGTGGGTCATTTCTGTAGGTCTTGGCCACTCGCAGAGCAGAGAGCCTTTTTATGTCAGAAAAAGTCACAGGAAACCGTCCAGGGACTGGTCCAAATGAAATGGAAAAATAAGAAATGGCTTGCGAGGGGACCAGGCTCTCTTCTCCCACTGCATTTGTCTTGAACCTGAGCCTCACTGGAAGATGGCTGTGCTATCCTGCGGCCTTCGTTAGATGGCTCGGCCTCCGTCTGCACGTAGGTGGCTGCCCAGGCAGGTGCTGGCTTTTGCTCGTTCTTTTCTTATGGTACCATCGTGAGCCACAGTCCTTGTCCTTCCCCCCAAATTTCAAGGAGCCAAATGAGGTTTTTATGTTCACTCCAGTGAGAGGTTATTTAGGAACTGGAAATGAGTCCAAGGAGATACATCTCTAGATAGTTTATTTAATTTTTACAAAGGGCAGGGATGCAGAATATGCTTTATTTTACCGAAAAGATGAGGCATTTGCTTTTATTTTCGGGTTTACGGGACATTTCCTTTTAGAAGTCTCTCCTTGAAAAATATGCAGACTTAAGCAAAGTGTATATAGCCTCGCTTTCAGAAGAACTTCCTTCCTGAAAATGAACTTTTGCCTGGGAGTTTCTGTTTTTTTTTTGGGGGGGGGGGGCGGGTATTTAAATAGAGACGATAATTACCTGCATTTAAACAGTGATCCCAAGGACAGAAGATCTTTTTACTCCGAAAAGGCAACATAATTCTGTAAAGTAATAGGATACCAGGAAAAACAATCACCTTGGATTCGTTTGCATATGAAAGGAGAACCAGTGGAACTTGAAAAGGCTTCTCACTAAATCTGAAAGGACATGCGGGGTTAATTCTAAAAGGCTGAATCCTAATGAGGCCGGGACTTGATTTTCTGGAACGGGGCCCCGCACTGCACGCGGAGGCGGGCTGTGCTGCGCGCGCAAGGCCCTGCCCGCGCCCTCTCTGGCCTCCCGGCCTCCAGGCATTCTCGCGGCCGCCACGGGGCACGTGCCTTCCTCGCTGCACCTGTCGCGGGTCTCCCTCCCGGGCGCCCGCGTAACCAGAGGCCAGGTCTCCTCCTGCGGCGCCCAACACCTTTCCAGCGCTTCTTTGCGGCTTTATGCCGGTTCCTGTCTTCCCCGCAGCGCAGATTCACCAGCGCGGCTTCCAGATACTTCGTCCGTTCGCCCCAACGCGCCCAGGGAACGACACGATGCTTCTGAACCGGTGTCAAGTCCACTTTCTGACCAAAGACCTGAGAGCATCTTCGGGGTCAGCGCGTCTCGAGCCCTGGGGCGCCACCACTTGCCTCGAGCGCCACCGCCTGGCCAAAACGGGAACGACCTCTGCCGGTCGGGGAGGAGCGTCTTGGAAACCGGCCAGATGGAGTTTCTAGTTTCTGTACAATCACCACCCTTAGCCGTTTAATGTAGTGACTATGATGGATATTCTCGCTTACTAATGCAGGTATTTTTCTTCTGAATAAATATACACACTCGTCTCGCAATAACTTGGGTTTAAGGATACTAAAATGGGAACCATCCTGTATCTGCTACAAAAAAAAAATCACATGAATTGCATTCTTTCTAAATGGGTTGGATATGATACACTTTGGTGATATAAAAATATAAGAGCAGAACTGTGAAGGAAACAGTCTTTCCTCGCTATTTTTTTTCAGCATTCTGTCTATAGCAGGATCGGTTTAAAGTAGAAATAGTTCACTTCTGCAAGGGTTCCCAGATTGATGGCCAAGGTATAGCTCGGCTTCTGCAGACTTGAACTCCGGAATCGAAGGGATTGGAAGGTTTCTTTTCTATTTTTAAATTTTTAAAAAAGACTTTATTTATTTATTTGACAGACAGAGATCACAAGTAGGCAGAGAGGCAGGCAGAGAGAGGGGGGAAGCAGGCTTCCCGCTGAGCAGAGAGCCCGATGCCATGCGTGAACAGAGAGCCCGATGCGGGGCTCAATCCCAGGACCCTGGGATCATGACCTGAGCCAAAGGCAGAGGCTTTAACCCACTGAGCCACCCAGGTTCTCCAGGATTGGAAGGTTTCTAAAAAGCATGTGCACACCTCAGTGCAGGGGTATGTGTGTGTGTGTGTGTGTGTGTGTGTGTGTACCTGGTCTGTGAGCTGACCCCTTGGGGTGTTAAAAGAAAATATTGGGAATTCTATTCATACCTCTTTTAAATCTCAAATTTCAACATTTATATTTTTATAATGCACATAAAATTATGAGAACAGTTATATGTCATTTACAAATGAATATTTTAAAAGGTATTGGGAGTGTGGGATAAGAAATGTTTTACTGATGGAAGTTCATGACCAAAATCCACAGGTCTAAAACTGCATTAAACTTGAGGATATTTTCAACACCATCCTGCCTGGCTTTGCGAGGTGACATAGATCTGCAGGCAGCTGGAATGGAGCCAGACTGGTGAGTAAATTAGGCAGTTTTTCCCTCTGAGTGGGGAGACTAGGAGGGGGTTAGACTCAGAAGGGGGTCCTGGGGCTGCCTCTTTTCATCCTCATTAGAAAACCAGGGCAAACCACTTCATATCTGTGGGGGGTCTTCTTTTGCTGGACAGATGTGTAAAGAGCCTCGAACAGGTGCTGGACACCAGGTGGGGTGGGTGTGTTGAGACAGCATGTGAACAGGATGTGGAGCTCATCTGGAGTGTTTGCGATGGAGATCAATTTTCATTTGAACTGAAAAATTATATGAAATTAAAAATAAAAGTATATACAAGGTTAAAACTAAAAGATCTAATACACCTAAAAGAAGATGAATTATAGAGGCTTCTCCAAGCCCTTTAAGATCATGTGTTTGCTTCTGGAATTTTGGTACCCTTTACTGACATTATTCTAACCAATTAAAAAAGAATGGGAACCTTACATAATAAACCTATATTACAGCTATCTTTTTTTTTTTCAAAGTGGATGGAGAAAATAGAATTAATGAATCATGGGCTAAATTGCTATTTTTTAATGATCATCTTTGGAAAAAGAACCCAGAGACTCCAAGTTCTTAAAGGACAAGTGGGAATGTTTTACTAGGCAGCCCTGGCTTTGAAATGGTGACGTAAATACGAGTGACAGCTTGAACTCAGATCTAAAGCTAGTTATGGTCTCCCTGATGTGACCCAAATCACTGCAGACAACGGAAATCTTGTCTTGTTTTAGAGGAAAGCCAGAGACAAAGACCTATGTTTTTGGTTTACCTATGACTTGCTGACAGCTGACAAATTTATTATTATTTTCATTTTAGATTTAAAAACAGAGGCCTTCCTTTGAACAGCTTCAGGCCAGAACATTTTATTGGTGTTGGATCTTGTCTGTAGTGAATAGCAAATTCCTCATCACACGGGTCATTTGGTGACTGTGTGGTTGAGAGAAATCATAATTTGACCATGATTTGGAAATGTTCTGGGAGTTTCCAAGACGTGTCGTTTCTGGAATCACCGGAGATGTAGTATGTTGTGTTGCTTTGTAGGAGAGTCTGTGGGTGGCCAGGAGCTGGGAGGTGGGGAGGTGATGTCCCAGGCTGGAGTTTCCCTGCCAGGTGGGTGTCACCTGGTTCTTGATCTCCATCTCCCTTCTCTGATTTCTGAGGGACTGTCATTTATTATTGCCGCTAATCTTGGGCAAGACATCCCGCTGATCTCGGCTTCTTTTCCTCATCTGTAAAATCAGCGTTTGGGTGCACTGGGAGGGCAGCGTGATTGAGCCGAGAAACCTAGCAGTGGAGTTCTGGGCTTTATCTACCGTGGTGGGAGTAAATATTAGTTAAACCCTTTGGGAGCAGCGTTTGGAAGCATGAATCCCACGCTTTATGAGCCACATGAATGCTCTCTGACCCGGCCATGCTGCCTATAGGAAAAGGTCCTAAGAAATAGTCCAGTGATAGAGACAGATTCATATACTTCACATTGACTCCAAAAAATTTGCGACAAGCTAAATGTTGAAGAGTAACAGAATTGCTAAATAAATTAAGGCGGTTTGTTCAGCAGAATATTATGTAGACGTTACAGGCCATGTTTTCAAAGGATATTAGCACAACAGATGTTCACAACATAATTTTAAAATTGTAAAAAGTAACACAAACGTCTATATTGCATGATATTAATTTTGCGTTAAGTATTTGAGACACGCATTTGCATGAAAAAAAAAGTCTGGGAAAAACAACTGTGTGTGAACAGTGTTCCTAGGTGATTTAAAATTCTTTATTATTTTTTCCTGAGCTTCCAAATTTCCTACAATAAATACGTATTTTTTTAATAGTTGGAAAAGACAGAGTGAAATTCTAAACCTGGAACAAAGCATGGGGTGTGTGATCTGATCAGCTTTCTGCCTAGGGTGATTACAGACATTTCTGGGACTCGAGGAGAATAGGAAAATGCTGTAAGACTATGGACTCCAGGACAAGATCGCTTGAGTGACCCCTTAGCCTCTCCGCCTCAGTTTCTTCCACTGTGAAGGGAAGATAAGAGTACATGTCAAGAGAGTTCAAGGTCAGCCTAGGTAAGCCTTGACCCATAGCAAGCACTCAATTCACGTTAGCTATTTTCATTACTGTCTGTAAAATGGAACAACCAATAGTAATTCGACAGATGTTTGCTGAGCACCTACTTTATGCCAGGCATGGTCTGTGCTGGGCACGCAGCAGTCCAGAAGTGATCAGTGCAGTCCGTGTCTCTAGTCTCATGGAGCTGTGTTTCAGTGGGAAGACAGACAACAACAATTAAGAATGTGGGTTTTAAAGTGTTAAGAGGAATAATGAGAGAAAAGATTGGGGGTGTGGCCTTGTTCTGGATGAAGTAGCATTTGCGTGGACACCTGAGCATGGAAGTGAGCCAATCCAGCTACATGGAAAAAGAACATTAGGCTGGAGTGAAGTCAGTGCAAGGGCCCTGAGGTATGCTTGGGATGCTTACGGAACAGTAAGGAAGCTCTATAAGGTTGGATAGACCCAGAAACAAACTCTGAGACAAGGATTCAAGTGCAGGTAGACTATCTGGGAAGGAAGCCCAGGCAAAGGAGTGAGGAAGTGAGGTAGGGAAGGGAGGGAGCAAATGCGAGGGGACTGAATGAGTGAGCTCTCGGTGTGGACCACTGTGCTGCGATCCTGCTCAGGACCTCAGGGAATGTGTCTAAGAAGCCTCAGTGTTGTTGCCCTGAGTGGGAGGAAAGAAGGGTATCAACCCTCCCAGTCTGCTCTGTCATTAGATAGGGGCTGCTTTCCCTGAGTGTGGGCCCTGCTTGCCAGAGAAGGTGCTCAAGCCAGGAGTGACAAGGTCTTATAGCAGGAAGGCTACCCCAGGTGGAGAAAGCTGAGTGCTGAGGGATGGGCCTGGGCCCTGGCAGTACCTGCTACAAAATCCAATGTAGTGACCATGAGACCAGCAAGGGGGCCTGTGGTAGGAGCTGAATTCAAAGGTGAGGGCCAGAATCCGGATCCCCTTTCAGGAATTCAGTTCTGGGGTAATGGGAGTCATTGTAAAGTTGTGAGCAGAGAATGGCATGATCTCACTTGTTCTGGAAGAGTCTGGTTTTGGTGTGGAAACTGCAGTGTCTGATGGCAAGGGGAGAAGCACGAGGACCCTCAGGGCACCACAGCAGAGCTCAGGGATGATGGTGGCTGGAAGCTGGGGAGAGAGGCATGAAATAGACTTTTGGATTCTGGAGGCATTTTAAAGGAAGAGCCAAGGTAATTTGCTAAAGAGTTGGGTTGGATGCAAGAAGGGAAAGAAATAGAGGAATTGGGACACTACAAGGTTTTGACCTGAGCAGCTGCTAGATCAGAGTTGCCATTTTTCAAGATGGCAAATGTGGGGAGGGTGGTGATGGTGGTGGACTGGGTGGGGCAGTTCCTCAAAATAAATCCCTAACTCCTCCTATCTATCATCCACCAACCATCACGTGTCACTTATCATCTGTCTATGATCCATCTATCTGTCTATCTAATCTATTATCTATCTTCATCTACCAAGCAACTCTACTGGTTCTGTTTTCCTGGAGCCCTGACTAATATAGGAGGCCAGAGATCATTTTGTATTTTAAACTATCTCTTCTAATCTCTTTTACCCCTGGCTGCCAGCACTTGGCCTATATGGTTCCCTCAAAAATGTGTGTTTTTTATATATGTAGTTCCTGTCCACTCCATATACCGAAAGTCACACCCGTAATTCATTTTGAGATATTCCTCTCTCAGTATACTCACTGCTGTTGTAGGCATTCAGGCTGCCCTTACATCTATCTCACCCTTCTTGTTCCTAACAGTCTTCATGTCCAACTGAGAGAGCACACTCCAGGCCATACACTTCACCCCACATCGTTCTTACAAAGATCTTATGTCCATAAGCTTGATTTGGTCTCTACTCTGAGGCCAGGTCATGGAGGAAATGCTCTGGGATTGATCACTGTCGCCTGGCTGTATCTTAATTTGAAAATATTTTGCTGACGGGAAAGGCTGAAAATGAGAAACTGTTTTATTTTCTAACTCATCAAGTTCTGAAGTCCTGCATTTCCTCCAAATTTTGCTTGTAAACTGGCCATTTCTGAGCTCTTCTCCTTCTGGAAGTACCTTTCATAGTATATTGTTAAAAAACACTGTTGATATTTTATCTGGAGATCTCTGACCAGATTCGTCTGTTCATTAGGTACATTTTCCATTTCTTATTCTGGAACATGGATTGCGACTGTCCCAGCCTCCTGAAATCGTTTTCTCACTATTTTTCTCAGCCTCTTTAAGTCCCTCAACTTCCTGTCATTGATCCCCAAGACAGTTCCACGTCTTGGATTTTTGATGGAGAGGCACTCCACTTCCAGTGCCAAATGCTGTTTTGATTTCTTTTGGCCAAAGCAATGCTGTGTAAGACACAGTCGCGAGATCTCAGTGGTGTACAATAGTAAGCATTTATGGAACTCGCGTAACCAGGAAGTGCTGCCGTCAGCTAACCCAGGCTGAGTTTGTCAAGGCTGGTCTGCTGATTTGGGCCAGGTTTATCCATACATCTGGGATCAGCTAGTGGTTAGCTCCTCTATGGTTGGTTTAGCTGGGGTGGTTCATCTCTGTTCCGTGTGTCCCTCATCCTTCCTCAGGGCCAACAGTCCAGCCTAACGATCTAGTCTCATGCCAATGGCAGCGGCAAAGAGGGTGAGTGGAAACACATGAAGACACTTAAGATGTAGGCTCTGAATTGGCCCACCTTCTCCTGCCCCATTCTGCTGGCTAAAGTAAAGCACACGAGTAAACCTAAGTCCAAGGGATGGAGAAATATACTCCGTCCTTCTCATAGTGGTGGAGAGTGACTCTTTCTAATCAATAATTTATCTACTCTCCAACCATTCTAATGATGCTATGATTCTATAGAATGGCTCATCAGAATCTACAGTTGAATGGTCCTGTCTGGTTCTGAGTTAGCGTCAGACAAAAGAGAAGTTTGTGTGATATTTGACAGGCAGCGAAGTGGCGGCCATTACTCTCTGAAGGTCTTTGGGTCCTCTAGATAGGGTGGTGGGTAGGCGTGGAGGTCAGGGTGCTCAGCTCATCTCCTCCCTTCTCTGCCCCTCCCAGATTTCAATCCTGACCACTGGCCTTCCCCAGACTCTTGGCTGCAGACCTTCAGAGAGGACAGCTACATAGAATTGAGAGTGTTCCTGTTCCCAAACTCTACATTTATGGTCTCATTTTGGCAACTAGATGTGCTTGGCTCCCAAGCTGATGTGTTGGGGCCTCCAAAACTGATCCTCTCCTCCCACTTCTAGACTTTAGCTTCCTCAATAACTCTCACAATTTTGGAAGGCCTGATTCTTATAATTCTTTTCTAACACCCATGGTAACCTCTGCTCCCAGCATTGTCATGACCCAATAGCAGACTCAGGTCCTTATTCTGCTTCTTACCTTCCCTATAGCTCAACACCCAACCTTTTACCACTTCTACTTTTTCTGAGACAGTCCTTATCCCACATCCCTTTAAATAGGCTCCTTCCTTCTCTCTATTTCCTACAGTTTATCCAACCAAGATAATACAAGGTAGTGGATCTCAAAGGGTTACTTGGCCACTTCCTCATTGTATACCTGTACCATTCAGCAGGAGTTCCATGTACAGGACAAGCCAGGGCAGGGACTTTAACCACGTATGTTTCAGGCTCTGGGACAGTCCCTAGAAAGCCACTTGGGATGTAGTCAGGGCCTTGTAGAGTCCCCTTTGGTACAAGTGGCTTTCAGTTCCTCTGAAGCTGGGCTGGAGCAGCACCATGCTTTCACACTTCTTGACCTGAATGAGATTTGCTTTTCCTTTGGAAAAAATAGAGAGGTTTTGTTATAAATAGGTGGGATCATAAAATCCAGGTACTTTATTTTTTTTATTTAATTTCAATTAGCCAACAAATAGTACATCATTAGTTTCAGATGCAGTGTTCAACAATTCATCAATTGTGTATAACACCCAGTGCTCATCACGTCATGTGCCCTCTTTGATGCCCATCACCTGGTTGCCCCATCCCCCCCATCCAGCAACCCTCAGTTTGTTTCCCATACATAAGAATCTCTTATGACCTCTCTCCCTGTCTGATTTCTTCCCATTCAGTTTATCCCCCTTTCCATTATGGTCCTCTGCACTGTTTCTTATATTCCACATTTGAGTGAAACCATATGATAATTGTCTTTCTTTGACTGACTTATTTCACTCAGCATAATTCCCTCTAGTTCCATCCATGTCGATGAAAATCGTGGGTATTCATCCTTTATGATGGCTGAGTAATTTTCCATTGTATATATGGGCCACATCTCTTTATCCATTCATCTGTTGAAGGACTTCTCGGCTCCTTCTACAGTGTGGCTATTGTGGACATTGCTGCTATGAACATTGGGATGCAGGTGCCCCTCTATTTCACTACATCTGTATCTTTGGGGTAAATACCCAGTAGTGCGATGGCTGGGTCATAGTGTAACTCTATTTTTAACTTTTTGAGGAACCTCTGTACTGTTTTCCAGAGTGACTTCACCAGATTGCATTCCACCCAAAAGTGTAGGAGGGTTCCCCTTTCTCTGCATCCTCACCAACATCTGTTGTTTCCTGTCTTGTTAATTTTAGCCATTAACAAATCAGTCTATTAGAACTTAAATTTCTAAGTAAAAATGAACCACTTCCAAGTAGTTATTTTGTGAGTTTACACACTACTCATATGAAAACTTAAAGCAAGTCTTGATACCTTTCCTTTAGGCCTTGTTTGGAATATGGTAAATGGTGGTCCTTCATCCCAATGAAGGATGAGCTCAATGTTTCAAGAAAACCAGAAGTCAGTTTAGTGATTCATCTGATGAATAAAGTGAGTTATCAAAGTGAGTGAAACTACTGTATAAATAAAAAAGTGGCTCTGAAAAACCATGTCAGGTTCTTGAGGGATACTGTGATCCCTGCATGTTAACCCTTGGAAGAGGTCACAGTCTTTTAAAGAGATGGCCTTGAAGACGAATATGTTAATTTAAAGCTTAAATCCTGTTGTTTAAAATTAAACAATAACAGTTCACTTTTCCATAAGCCTAAGACCTCTATTATATTTTTATGAGTGGGTATCATTGATTAAAAAACGTTATTGGGAATTCTTATAAATTGAACTGATACTTCCCTTACTTGTGAATAAATAAGCTGCTCCAGGCATGACTATGTCCTCTCCTAGTGAAGTTAAAACAAGGCTGATTTGTCCTGGAGATAATTAAAGTGTAGGATCAACAAATTAGCACACGCTGAACTGAAAATGGATGGTTTCTGCTTCTTGTGACCTTGGAAGTGACTTCTAGTTTCGTTGACTAATCTGTCCAGCAAGGTTGATTATTGTGTAGCTGAGCTCAATCAGTATATCAATGAGAGGCCAACTGGAAAAACAGGAATGACTTGGAGATGATATGAAACTGCTATTGCAGGAACAAAATGGTTAAATATTGGTGGTTGAGTATGGTTAACCTAGTATTTCCATCCCTTTCCTGCCAAGCCCAGTTGGAATGCAGCTGATGGCCCAGCCTGCAGGGCTGAGCAGGGAAGGAAGAAGTGCTCCCAGGCCAGGAGGCAGAGGGTCGGCTCAGAGACAGGTAGCGTAGAAGAGATGTCCGGGGCCTCACAGCCAAATGAAGACTGTGGAGGCTTAGACAAGAGGAGTTTCTCCCATACACAGGTGTCCAGCCTGGCGAAAACACCACTATAGGCACACTCCTTCCCTCAATCCGTTCTAGCTGCTGTAGAGATCATTCTTCTAAGTCTGGTGGCTGCTTGTGTGTTGGAACCACAAGACCCCGGAGAGCATGGTGCTATGTGGACTAATGTCGGGGGCAGATCTTTTGCTATCCTCACCCCACTTCTTAGTCATTCCGCATCTCAAGTATAATTCTGAGTATTTCTTATGTCTGAGATGCCTGCCTGAGTGTCTGTTTCCCCAGCGTGGTTTGAGGCGGTGTTCCAGGTGGAATTGTGTCTACCAACGAATTATGTTGATGCTCTAACCCCCCCTTCCTGTGAACATGGTCTTATTTGGAAGTAGGGTCTTGGCAGATGTGATCATATTAAGAAAAAGTCGTCCTGAATTAGGGTGGGCCATAATCCAATGGCTTCTGTCCTCTTGCTGACACCCCCAGAAGCTGGAAGGGACAGAGCCTTCTGAGGGAGCCTTCAGAGGGAGCACAACCCTGCTGACACTATGATGTCAGACTTCTGGCTTCTAGAACTTCCAGAACATACATTTCTATACTTTGAAGCCCTCCAGTTTGTGGTCATTTGTGATGGCCACCTGAGGAAACTCATCCAGGAAGTATCTTGAAAGGCTAGCAAAGGTGCTTGTCTGAGAGAATTATTGATGTCTGGATAGCTCTGGGCCTGACCCTCCATGTGCAGATTTTTCTCTCTGTGCCTCTCTTCCAGAGTGAAGAGTCTGAAACAAGTGTTAGTCTTGTGACTTTCCATTCCAGAATGTAAACGGAAGACCAATCAAAATTTCTTCAGGTGAAAGAACTCCATAGGGCATTTTAAAGAAAGAAAAGATTTCTTTCTTTCCTTTTTAACATATTCTCCGTCCTTCTCAATTACCTGTGTGTTATTTGCTGACAGGGGTGTTAGACTTTAGGGAGCAAGTTGTTCAGACTCTCATTTTGATCTTTAAACATGGACTGGTTTGTGGCATATATGACTTTGGGGAGGAGAAAACATGTTGCGATGGCCTTTTCCTGCCTTTTGGAATGTGTCTCAGTGACTTCATGACAGAATGTTCTAACTGGGTTGGGCCGATGTTATGTTCCTTTCAACACTGTGCAAAAAAGTATGAAGAATGGATGGAAATTTAGTCCCGGCTGTTGTGAATTATTTCTTGTTTCTTCAGAGCATTATTGTTGGACATTTTTACCAAAAGCAAGACCTAGACCTTTCTCTGTGTCTCTGACATCTATGTGTATCACTCAAGGGTCATTGGGCTAACTCTTTCCAGACTAGCTCCAGAAGGAAGGAAGTACATCAGGGCGTTTGAGCCAACAGCCCAGGACTAGGAGCGCCGTGGTCTCAGCCAGTATTTCTAAAGGGGAAGAGGCGAGGTACTTCTAGCATATTGGTTGTGCAGGAGCATCCCAAGCCTGACTCCACCTAGTTAATATGAATAGGAACCCCTGATGATTTTGGCAACTAAAATCCATACCCCCTCCCACACTATTTCTCCCTAGAAACTGATTATTCCAGCTGTGGCCTGTGTCCCTGGACGTCACCTCTGTACCCAGAAGGCAGCTTATGGTGAACACCTGAGACTTTCTGTCTGTGAGCAGAGGCCTGTTGACAAAGCCCACATGGGCTACCCAGAAGTGCTAGAGCATCACCCCTTGTGGAGGATGATTGGTGGTGGATACGCCAGCTCTTCTCGCTTGCTTGAGACAACCTGGAGTCATTCTTTACACTGCCTCCCAGAGCTCCCAGGGGTCCTGAGCTCCTGTTGTCTGCATGGTAGTTGGCTTGAAACACCCTTGTATTTCTTTCCGATTGCTACTGCAACACAGCACCATGCCTTAGTGATTAAAACAACATATATAGATATCCTTACAGTTTTGGAGCTTAAAAGTCAGAAGTGGGCTGAAGATCAAGGAGTCAGCAGGGTACATTCCCTTCTGGAACTATAGTGAGAATCCATTTCCTTGCCTTTTCCATCTTCCAGAGGCTGCCCACATTCCTTGACTTGTGGCTCCTTGGTTCACCTTCAAAGCCAACAACATTGGGCTCTCAGACTCTGCCTGAAAAGGCTGAGTCCTTCCCATGCTATCACCTCTCTGGTTCTCTTTCCCTCCTGTATTTTTAAAGACCCTTGGGATTACATTGGATCCAACAGGATAATCCAGGATACTCTCCTTATCTTAGGGTCATCTGGTTGACAAAATTCCATCTGCAGATTTTATCCCTTTTGCCTTGTAAACCAAACATATTCACAGATTCCAGGATGCAGACATCTTTGGGGGCCATTTTTCTGCTTACCACAACACCCTATATCAGCTTCCTTTCCTTCTTTGTTTCTTCTCTCTATCCCACTTCCCCATTTGCTTTTCTTGGGACCATTTCTCAAATAAACTACTTGTATGAGGAATCTTATCTCGTAGTCTGCTTATGCAGAAACCCAAACCAAAGTACCATCTGGAAGAGAATTACTATTTAGAACCACTGGTCTAGAGACTCCAGTAAATCACTGGGTCTCTCTCTCTCTCAGCTCTTCTTTTCCCCACCTTTGCCAGTGATGGCACAGTGCCTTAGGCACCTCCACCTAAGCCGACAGTCTTCCAGACTTGAGTCCGTTGGGAAAGAGGAGCTCCTGTTGATGTTCTGACATTCATTCCAGCTGGCTTGCTGGAACACCTCTCCCTCACCCTAGCATTAAGGCTAGAGGATTGTGATGCTTTGATTGGCCAAGCCTGGGCTATATCCTCCCCTCCTGGAACTGAGAATTTAGTCTTATCCAGGATTCATGGACTGCTAGTGGAGGAAGGGTGAATTTGCAATTTATTTTTTTTTAAGATTTTTTTATTTTTATTTATTTGTCAGAGAGAGAGAGCGAGCAAGCACAGGCAGGCAGAGGCAGAGGGAGAAGCAGGCTCCCTGCCGAGCAAGGAGCCCGATGTGGGACTTGATCCCTGGACTCTGGGATCATGACCTGAGCCGAAGGCAGCCGCTCAACCAACTGAGCCACCCAGGCGTCCCTGAATTTGCAATTTAAAAAAAATCAGGAGCTATTGCCCAAAGAGGCAGGAATGAGTGCTGAAAAGGCAAATAACAAACATCAATGACTTGGTCTTTTCTTTCCTTTTCTCCCTCTTCGAGCCCTGCCGTGTGTGTGTGTTGGTGGGGGGGTGTATTTGTGCTCATATAACACAGGATGCCTGAGTGGATCTTAGGGGACATCTGGTGAACACATCGCCATCATGCCACAGATGGCAAAACTGAGGGCAAAACAAAGGTAAGGAACTGCTGTTATTTGCACACTGGCATTGTCACTGAATGCAAAAACATTGTTCTCCCGATTCTAGGTGCTGGGACCTTCCCGCGCTGGTCTGATGTCTTCCAGGCTAGAGCCTCTTATAGCTCAGATCAGTTTTGTATTAACTGGTATGTCTGAGATGATAGCAGGAGTTATTCCCCGTTAGTAATTCATGTTTCTTTGTGTCTCTTTGTTGGTTTTATCTTATCCTTGCCAAAATATACAGGGTGCACCCAAAAGGAGCACAGTATAAAAGCGAATTGAAATGTACACTCAACAGACCATATTGGAGATAGTGTGTTTTGTGACGTGAAGGTGATGGCCAACTTCATAGGGTACAAGACGCATTTCCGACAATAGATGGGTAGACCTTCTCTGGAGTGAGAAGAAGAATAAAACAACGGACACGTTAAGTTTCACTGACATTGGGAGAAAGTTTTGTCTTCATACAGGAATAAAGCATGGCATTTGAAGGCCCACAGAATTGGGTTTGAATCTGAGCTCTGTCCCTCACCAGCTTTGTGGATTTTTGCCCTAACATGTGGCCACTGTAGGCCCCATTTTCCTCATCTGGTGTTTCTGTGCGTCAGAGGTGGACTAGACCAAGCAGTCATAAGTGAAATTCCCACAAAATGTCAATTCCACTTTTCCACAAGGTCTGTTTTGACTTTTTGCCTAACAGGATTCAAATTTTCCAGCTCTGCAATGTTCTTTCCAATACGGTGACATGGTCGTATAGGGGACAACATTCTCTTACTGGTGCTCATGCACCACGCTGGATCATCTATTGATGCATGACAAATGATCCCAAATTTCAAGGCTTAAAACTGCAAACATTTATTATCTGAAAGTTCCTGTGGGTAGGGAATTCAGAAGTGACTTAGCCGGGAAGTTCTAGTTCGGGTTCTTTTAAGACTTCAGTCATGTTGGCCAGGGCTGCTGTTCCCTGAGAGAGAGAGGTTGAAGAAGCACCGTGGGATCTGTAAGTCTGTGCTGATTTTTGGCCATTCCAGTCTTCATAAACCTCTCTCCAGTCCTGTTTGAATGTCTTCATGACATGGCGGGCGCCTTCTGCTTGAGTGACACAGAGAGCAGGATAGACTCTGCCATGGCTTTTGTGATCTAGACTTGAAAGGCACACAGTCACTTCTGTAGTGGCTCTTGTTTATACATTCATCCTGATTCAGGCTGGGTGTGAATACCAGGCAGTGGGGATCCTGAGGGTAGCTCTCGAATATAGAGAAATCATCCCTTTGATTGATGTGTGGCTTATAAAAACTACATGTGTTGCTACCCCTATGGTGACTTACACGTTCTAATCACTGTTGAAATGGACAACTCTGGTGTGTGTCTGGTGCCTTCAGAGCGTTCCTGAACTCTTCTTGAACAAATCTGTTTATGATCCATTTGGCCAATCCATGGGATAGACGTCACGGAGTGTGTGGGGGTAGTAATCTACGGTGGTGGCCAGTTCAGTGGATGGCATAGAAAATATGTTTCCAAATGCATCACTCCTTTAATAAAAGCCAAAAAGACATGCACGCTTAAACTGAGCAATTAAGGCCTGTGTTTAGTGAAGGTGGAACGTATGACTTGCTAAGTGATCTACTCACAAGTTCTGCCGGGAGAAAGTTCACAGTCTTGAGTCCAGCAACCTCAGCCCAGGGAGACTTTGTTCCAGTAAGACTGAGTTTGCCTCAAGGAGGAGCAGGTACTCAAGAAATGTTGCTTTTACTACAATGATGAAAATGAGGATGATGGTGGTGGTAGGGAAGATAAATCATGACGGCCTTAACCAGAAAAACATCTTACAGCTTCAGAAACAACAATACACTCAATATTAATGTGGAGATAAGGAACCTCCTTTGGAACCCTTAGGTGATCATGAGCTTTTTGAAAAATTAACACCAGGAAATAGGGATCTGTTCCCTCCTTCCCTCATTTGTAATCTGCATTGCAAATTCATGAAGCACAGTTGTGGGAGTAAAGTTATTCCTTCGTCCGAAATACATTAGTTAGATCAGCGGTAAACCAACTTAGGATTTCTTGGGCTGAGTGTCTGTGTGGCCTTTTTCCCCTTCCTGAGAACCAGGTTATGCTTCAGCGTTTTTTCGTATCTCTATGCTTGAATGGCTCCTTGAGGCTTGTGTTTCTCAATGTTCAGTTCAGGTGAGAAGTTTGGCCAACTGCTTCCTCAAGCTGCCCTATTTAAAACAAAAATAGAAACAAAATCCAAAATCATAAACAGCTTTCGATCCAGCCTCTTCTAAATAACCCTGAAGACCCTGGGGAGGGCTGTGGGAGAGTGTGAGTTGTTGGTACAGATGCTTTTGGTTGAGCGTGTGAGTGTGCAGGGAACATTTACAAGTGATGACTGGAAGTCAAAGTTTCTACAAGCTCTTTCCCATTCTCCTTGCAAATGACAAGCACCACCATGGGATAGGAGGAGTTTTGCATTAAGAGCTGGCTGATGATGTATGCACGGGTTGAATCATTATATTGTACACCTGAAATGAATATAACACTGTGTGTTAACTAAGTAGAATTTTTAAAAAGTGCCAACATACCTAAAAAAAAAAAAAAAGCTGGTAAAGAGAAGGTGCTCAGAGATAGACATTGTAGATCTTGGGCTTGACCCTGGGTAGTTGGGGTAAGAGAGGAGGAATTATATGGCAAAGTGGAAGAATATTTTATTTTGATCTTCTTTTTTCTATTTTAAGGTAATTACATTGGTTGAGCATTAAATACATACATAAATGCCCCTACAGTACTTTAAAAAATATATTTATTTATTTCTAGGACAAGTCTCATCCAATATAGTAAAAAAAGAGCACAAAGAAATTGCATTCTTTAATGTGACATAACAATTAAAATTGGAAGGAGAGGGGTGGGGACCCTAAAATCTCCTTGGGCTTGGAATTTTAGTCTTTAAAATTAAAAAGTTGGTTAGGGGATCCCTAGGGCCACTTTTCAGTTCTAGCATTTTAGAATTCCCTGGCATGGGTCCCTGTTTTATGATTCTCAGTACCTGCTGCTTTGGGTGACTGCTTGGTTAGTGAGGGGTGCCCATCAAATTCCTTCCAGGGGGCTCCTTGGGAGGGTGATGACGGTGACTGGTCCTGTGAAGGGTGAACATACCCGTCTGTGTTCAGTGGTCCCACCGAGATCTGTACCTCTTTTCATCTGTAAATTTGGCCACCACTGAGAAATGAAGTCCTTAGCAGGCTTGAAATACAGATACCTTGTATGGATTAGTCTTCTTGTACATCTATAATTCATAATACTGAAGAGGAAATGGGGGATGGGAAAAATTTGGGAAGAGTAATGTTTTTATGAAGCAAGCTTTGTAGAGTTCATTTAAAGATTTTGCATATTTGTTTGGCTTTTCTGCTGTGAAAATGTCCAGGGAAGGAAGAAAGTTGGAATGGTTTAAGAAATATCTGGCAGGATTCCATGGCACAACGGAGAAATAATTTAGAAATCGAGGGTGCTCCGGGTAGGTGAGTCACAATTATAGGGACAGGAAAGTGGCCACATGTCTGCACTGGGGGACTTCTTTAAGGAGCCATGAGGAGGTATATATGCACACACACACACACACACACACACACTCAAACACACACATACACACCAGGATATAGGTTACCCTGAAAAAGGCCAAAGATAGTCTTTGCAGGTACAAATTGTTTCTCATGGTAGGAGATGGAAGCGAATAGCAGTGGGAAAAGATTATTTCATAGACCCCTACCACCAAGCTGCTGAGGGCCCAGTGATGAACCACAGGTCCTTGGGGACTTTTTCTCCCCCTCTGGAGGTTTATCTGGGAGAGGGATGAGAAAAGTCCTCAGGGGCTCTAGAAAGAACAGCCCAATAGAAGGAAACAGGGCTGAGAACGAACTGGGCACTGTGTGGGTGACAAGTTAGTATCTAAAGTTTGTATTCATGCTACCCTTCACAGTAAAAGAATTTGAAAGCACAGAATAAAAATTCAGTTTATCACTAAGAAAGAGTTCAGTGGTATAGTTGTGTATGTTTACAGCCGAGGAGGCCAGCTGCGCACCCACTCTTCATGGTTTCTCCTTTCTTTTTAACAGAACCTTCATATGGTCTGGGGTCACAGTGCCTGAGCTGAAGAAAAGTCATGTATTCGGGCTCCCTTGCTCTTGAGGAAGCCGTGGGCAAAGCTTAGGGCATGGAGAAGTGGCTCCCTCATCGCCTTCCTCGATGAATCCATTCTCTCCGTAGACATACAGTGCCCAAACCTACATTTTGTTTTAGAAAATCCACTTTTCCTTTCGAGATGGGTGTGGCTGAGTATACCGGGGCTTAAACTATTCTCAAAGAAGAGCTTGTTTGTGGAAAGGATGGCTCCACCGGAGGGGACAATACGATGGCACGGAAGTCTTCAGAGCCGTGGGAGCAGGCGCCAGAATGAGAGGCAGCAGTGATAGAGCCGTTGCTAATTATGAACAAGGGTCAACACAGTTCTTTCACACTGACCGCACGTGACACAGAGCTGGCCGATTCTTGCTGAAAGTAAGCAGGCCATAAACTTATCTTCTGCGCGTCAAGTTGTCAGTGGCCCGGCCCACGTGCTGTGCAGACGGTGGGCAGGGCGTGGCGGGGGGTCCCCGGCTGTGGATTCTGGACCCCGCTCTTGCCCTTTCTGCCTGGGGCCCTCCCCTCACTCAAAACCCAGATCAGAACGAAGACGGCCGGGATGTTGCATTGCTGTCTGGATCACTGCCCGATTTTCCGTAAGCCTAATCAGATTTATTTAACACCCCGGACACCCGAGTTAGTGCTTATTTTTAACTCGTCAAGGGATCATCTCAGAAATGAAAAGATGGCTTGTCTATGTATACAGACCTTTTCCCTCTCTGCTCAGTCTCTCTAGTTCCTCCCCCCCACGCCCCCCGTCTTTAACTTATTACTTTTTAAATATCCTTTAAGTAGTAGATGTTTAAACACTTTTTAATTGGGGAAACTGCCGAGAGTCATTGCTGGTTTGGCAGACAACGGGGCCTGGGGGCCGGCGGACGGACGCGTGCTGCTCACGACACTATCTGACCGCAGAGGCACCAGGCCCTGTCGCAGCCCCCAGACATCCCTTGTCGCGTTGGGGAGGAGTTCTTCGTGTATCTGTCGAGCGGGCTTGGGCGGAAGGGACGTGCAAGGCAAACACCAGATCCACCATCATTCTCCTAAACCGTGGAGGCCGTGGCGCGCTCCCTGAACGAAAACAGGACCCTTTGCATTTTGGGTGAAGATGGCTAAAACCTCCAAAGCATATTTGTCTTCTGGCTTGACTGAAAAAGCAAAGATGGAATCACTTAAGCCCTGCTACACCACGCCTGTCGACTGTGAAGTGTCATGTGTGTTTACAGTCGCTCGGGCCCCAGGAGCCTGCTCAGGCACGCGGCAGTCGAGGGAACAGGACGGAGGGAAACAAATGCCAATTCTCTCCTCTTGCCATTTGTCTGTTCCTTCTAGAGTCGGGGTGAAGAGTAAGTATTTCAGAATGAACACAGCAAGATACAGGCATCTTCTTTCAAACAATTATCTGAGAGGCAGAAGGTTATGAGCTGGGCAACACACAGTGCTCCCTCCCCTTTGGGGTTTTCTGTCATTTACCTTTGTCCCTAAATGTCTATCCTGCTGCATGTCCCAGGATGCAGGCACAGCCATGTGCCCGGATGTGGTCCTGCAGGAAGACAGGCATGCCCTCCCGTTTAGCCGGGTTATGGGCGATTCTGATACAGTTCTCACAGGAACGGGGTGGGCAAAGGGTCAGGGCCCCAGGAACAAGGGTGACCCTGTGCTGCTGCATTGCCGGGGGACCCAGGACAAATTATTTAAGCCAGCCGCATTCCCTCTCCTTGTTGCTATGATGGGAAGAAGGATGCTCCCCTCTACCCCCACCCCACCTCGTTAGCCCCCCGAGGCCCCCAGGGGGTGGTTGTTAAAAATACCATGTCTGAAGCTCCCCAGCTCAGATGCTGTGAGCGAGGCTCTGGGCCTCTGCATGTTGATCACACACTTTCTCTGGAACTCTCTCTGCAAGGGCCTGTGCAACAGACAGCAGGTTAGGGGTCCCACCCCTATTAAAGGCTGCAAGCCTCCTTACGATTTGCTGTCGGTGAGATGAGGATGGAGGCGATGATGGCCCCTCCCCCTTTCTGTGTTGGCTTTGGTCTGCTTGGTTTCTGCCCTGGGTGCTGAGGCCTTGGTTCTTCCTGAAATATTCTGGCTCATCCCTCCTTGTCATCCTCGATGATTTGGTGACCAGCAATGCTGGCAGACACAGGGGCTGGGGGGCATGTGTGGTGATGTCACTCCGTTGTTCAGAAGGAGCGATGAAGGGTGTCAGGGGGCCCCTGGGAGAAGATCCCCTCCCCAAGTCCTGTCTTATCGCCTGGCGCCGTTACACCCAGTCCCATGAGCAGGGAGCTGGGAGGTTTGGGGTGGAGTAGGTGAAGTGTGTCCCCAGTGCTCCCGGGAGTTAGGACGACAATGTCACACACACCCCTGTCCCCCCCATTAGAAACATGCCCCATCTCTTCCTTCATCCGTAAACGAAGGATAATAATGCCTGACCGCTGTGCCCCATGGGGAGATTAGAGGCCCCAGTGACACAGGACAGGAATGGGAAAGGGTTGTGACAACTACACAGCTTATCAGAAGCCCTTGTTTCTGCTTCCTGACCTGGTTCCTGTTTCCCTCCAACTCATTCCCTTGGCCCTCCTTCGACCCTTCATTTCCATTAATGATGGATAATGGGTTTGGAAATGATGGATGAGAACGAGAATGGTTCTCTTTTCCCATCAGATCTGAACTCCAGAAAGAATTTGGGGGCCAGGGGCCTTCTGGGAATCTGCGGAAACCACATCAGGCACCCCCAATCATGGAACTCTCTGTGCCCATTCCTGCTGGCAAAGTTGGCCAACAGCATCGCTTTTTTTCTCCCTGGTTTTGCACAGCTGTGATGGATGCGATCATGTTTAACTCCCAGCCTGACTGCTTGCTTTGCAGACTTGAAGCTCCAGCACCAGATACAAAGGCAACAGACTCGTGGAGACTGTTCAACCAGCTCCTGCAAGCGCGTACGGCAAAATCCCTGTAATAAATCCCTTGTTTTATCACTTCCTAGTGCTTCTGTTTCCTGACCAAACCCCGGCTGATACAAGAATAATCCTATTTGCAAAACTGGACTTGGACCAAGTGAGTGTTTTATATAATCGGAACTCCAGGTGCACACTCTTCTGATACCCCTTGGGATAAAGTCATACGGTTACCTGACTATTCCATCTGATTTGTGCAGACTGGAGACATTTCATTAAGGTTCCAGCTAATTGCCTTGTCTCAATTCTCTGCTGCTGATTGAATTCTGGGTTCTTGCCACATCCTTCTGTCTTTATGGATATTTAAATACCTGAGCAGTGACAGCCATCTCCCCCAGGCATTGGCCTTGGCTCAAAGCTCAGATGTCCTAATATAACGAAGGCCTCTGATGAGCAGGACTTGGCCAACCGACATCCAGTGACTGTGTTTGCCTCTGACTCCTCTGTGGAGTCTCTGCAGCCCCCCCAGGAGCATTTGCCTGCCCTCCCATGAGGTTTCCTGCTGCTACTCTGCCTGGTCCCTGGTTGTCGGAGGTCCCATCTTCCAGAATCTCTTTGTTGTGGTCCCAACACCCATCCAGGAGGTTCCTCGGAACAGACTCTTAAGATCTGTGCTCTCTCCTACGTGGCCCATAAGCGGTCCCTGGGAAGCAGCCAGGAGTCCAGTGTGCCCATCAGTGGAAACTGACCTTATATCTACACTGTCCCATCCCCTCTCTTTGCCCTGGTGCTGCAGGCCCACAGCCTACAACCTCTCATCATTAGCTTCTTCAATCAGGTGTCAGATATCAGTCCACCAAGCCTCCCCAAATCCCAAGTTCTCCAATCAACCCTATTGAAGAGTCTCTCGGCTTGAGATGAAGAGGGACACACACTTCCACTCACTTCCCCTGCTGGGTTTCTTCAGGGAAACTCCCCAGAGTTTCCCACAAACTCTCCATCCCTTGAAGCCTGACCTCTTTATAGCCCTGATGTGAGTTATTTAACTAGTTCTTGACCACCTACTTTACAACATTCACATGGAGATCTATTTTACCATTTACTTATAATCTGAAATCTCCCACCCCGGGAGCCTTAGAGAAAGCATTCTATATAATATCATGTTCCATAGATAGACAATAGTTTCTCAACAGGTCCCTGGACGATGGTGCTCTGTCCACAGTGTTACATATGGGGTCTGGGCCAAAGAGAAGCCCCAGGGCAGAAGGGGGCACCAGGGTCCCAATCTGATGACCATGGCTACCAGATTCCCCTGACACTGGCCAAGCTGCCTTTCAACTATGATATTTCTTCCTGCCTATATTTGCCTGGGTGAGGGGTGGTGAAGGATGCTGCTCAGCCCGCTGAGGGTTGTTTCTCACTGGACATTTATTCATCAATATCTTGTCAGGCTTTAGGCTGACACACCATTGGAAAGAGCTAGAAGCCCAGGTGCCATGCCTTCGTGGGGGGCTATGCCCCCTCCTTTGCCCCACCCTAGCTGTCTAGTATCCTGCGTCACAACCTTGCTGTTTCTCTTCCAGCTGTTTCTCAGGGTGCATTTTCTTCTCTTTCACCTCAAGGAGTCACACTCATCAAGTTTTCTTGTCTCTCTAACTAGGTTATAAGTGACTCAAGCTCATACCATGTACTTTGTCAGACTCGGTGAGGTTCCAGGACGGCTCAGAGCTCATACTGGGGCTTAGCAATGCATGCTGAGAAGAATCGAGTTGGATGTTTCCAGTGGTTCTGAACATGAGAAATAGTCTTGGAAGGACAGGGAAACCAGAATGCAGCTGAGAACTTGACTTTAATTGATCGTTAATTTACAAGCTGGTGTCTTCTATCCTCTTCACCACAGAGAAGCTGCCATCTTAGAGCTGAGGAATCTGGTCAGGGGAAGGTCACCCAAAGACTCCCAAGGGTGGAGCTCCTGAGTTCCTGGAGAGGTAGAGGGAGGTAGTGAGAAGAAAAGCAACAGTGAGCAGCTGTGTTGTTCCAGGCATGCTCTCAACACGGCCATGAATTCCCCAGTATGGCTCTCCCAACTGCTCAGTGTGGTAGATACTCTTATGAAGAACCCACTTCTCAGATGGCAGCCTGGTAATGTTGCTATCTCTCCCAAGGTCACAGCCCATAAGTGGTGAAACTAAAGACTCAACCTGGGGGTCCTCTTGAGTCCACACTTGGAATCCCACCATTGTACTTCACTGGTTTTACAACCTGGGAGGCAACAGTACAAATTCTTTTCCTGCTACTCCCTGGCACTCTCTGATTTGAGGCAGATTACTTGCTGTATCCCAGTCTCAGTTTCTAGAATGAAAATGAGCTCAAGAATACTTAGTTGGCTGTGAAGGTGAGAGAGAGGATAGAAGGTCAAGGACAGGCTGATGGAAGACACCGTCCTCTTCTTCTCCCCTCACCTCACACAAATGCACTCACCATGTAGTTTATCCTAGTTTAGCAGGTTATTGTAGGTCATGAGTTTTAGTTCCTTCCAGAAACTTCCAGAACCTTCCAGAAAAGGAGCAGCATCTGAAGAGATGCACGGTGTGTGCAGCAGGGTGGGGAGGACGAGTGGAAGTCAGTAGTCCCCAACAAATGTGTGTCCTTATCAGGAAAGGCCAGGTGACTTGGTGGGATTTACTGTACCCCCACTGCCTGTCACACCCACCATGTCACCGTGATCTTTCAGGTGACTTCCCCCTTTTTCACTTACTACTACACATTTTCCCCTTAAAATAGCACTTTATTGATTTCTCTTTTTCTAAAACATAATTTATGTTCACGGAGTGAATTTTAGAACGCATAGGCAAAAGTAGAAATCTCAGCATCACACACATACGCCAGCCTCTTGTTTACTCACCATCTCTCATTCTCAGGATTGAACAGGTAATTTTTCATTCTTTTACTTGTTATGATTTTGCTAAGCCCTTTCTCATAAGGTTGTTGTTTCCCATAGTCTTTGGCCTAGACCTCTGGGCAGAGGGGCACAGCTGCAGGCCTGGTGGCGGCTCTGGGCTCCACGTGGGCACCCCAATGAGACATTCCAACCCACACAGGACACAGCAGAGTTGCCTGCTGCATGAAGCAGCCTCCCTCCTGCCTTGTTCTCTGTTCTTCTCAGTGGCCCGGTCCTATCCGCACCACCTGTCCTTCTTCATGGTCTATTTGGCTCTGCCCCTACAGGACTGTTGGCTCTCCCGGCCACCATCCTTACCCTCCCCTATTCCTTCTCTGCACTTAGGCCACTGATCTTTTTACAATGCAAACCCCATTCTATCACTCTTCTGCCCGAAAGCCATGCATTGTGCTCTTTGGCCCACAGGATGAAGCCCTGCCTCGCCTGCCTTTGCAACTCGGCCCCCTTCTCTTGGACTCTCATGTCAGCGGGGTCATGGTAAAGTCCAGGCTCTACCTGTGGCTCCGTCCCCTTCAGACCCAGAGGTGGAGTCTCGTCATCCTCCCGGTCTCAGAGTAAATGCCACATCCATGTCCCCCTTAGATGATGCTGGGGCTTCTGCTTGGCCTCCCAACTCCTGGACTCCCCGACTCCCTGCCCCCAGGACAGTGGCATTACCTTCAGTTCTGCTTCACTGCGTGGGGGAGGGGGGATCATCGGGTCTGAATTTACCAGTGGCCACTGGTCATTCCTAAAGGAAGTGGGACTGGGACCTCTTCTCTGACATCTAAGCATGGAGGTGACTGGGACCAAGTTCCCAAGGCTCTTTTCTTCCCCATCAACACTCTCTTCCCAGGTACTGTGATCATTTTTCATGGCTTATGAGTGTCTTAAATGACATTAGGGTGGCTGACCATCCCAATTTGCTGGGAACCCAGAGTTTTCCCTCCTTGTGGGACTTGGAGTGCTGAAACCAGGAAGTCTCAAGTAAGCAGAGATAAGCGGATCACTCCAGGAACCATCTAGTGCTGGTAGTCCCACAGATGCATGTCTGGGACCCCAGCCTCTCCCCTGAACTCCAGACCCTGGGCACAAATACCTATGTGGTATTTCTATTCTGATGTGTGGTGGCCCCCTGTGGTTCTAGTTTCCTACCTATCTAGCTCACTAGATACCACTGGTCCTTAAAAGTGCCCATCTACTTCCCACCCCAGGACCTTTACACCTGCCATGTCTTCTGCCTCCTTCTCTTCCTCTTTCAGCCTAAGAGTTCCTCCCACATAGAGTTCCTTCCAGATCTAAAGCAACCCCTTTCCCTGCTATTACGCCCCTACTAGCATACCACCTAGCTTAGAGCTCTTCTGGTACTTACCACAGCCAGAAATCATCCTATTCATGGCCCTCCTCACTGGCTTACTATCTTCCCTCTCCCACTACCTGCCTGTCCACACTAGGATATAAGCCCACGATGGTGGGGATTTTGTCCTGTTCATCTACTACAGTGTCTGACACACACAGTAGCCTCAACAATTTTGATGAATGAAAGAATTCATTGATATATTGGAATTAAAATGAACTTGAGTGACAGAACTGAGCAATTTTCCTAAAACAGCTTCTGAGTCAGAGGATATTATTCACTGACAAAACATTATCACTTTTCCATCATTTTATTTATGTATCCTCTCTCTCCATGTCCCAATAGGGCAGTTGATGGTGGAACTTTTCTTTCCAGAATATTAATGCAGAGAGCAAAATGGGAGAAGATTTGTCACCAGCCCTGGAAGGTATCATTCAGAATTTTACTTGATAAGTCAGACCATAGGAACATTTTTTTTAAAGATTTTATTATTTTTAAGGACAGTTTTGGACTCAAAGCAAAATTAAGGGGAAAATACAAGGAGTTCCCCATATGCCCCCTGCCCCCACACCTGCACAGCTTTCCCCATACCAACATCCCTCAACAGAGGGTGCATTTGTCACAACTGATGAATGTGCCTTGACACGTCATCATCACCCAGAGCCCATAGTTGACACTGGGGTTTACTGTTGGTGTTGCCTGCTCTGTGGGTGTGGACAGATGTCATACAGAATGGTTTCACTGCCCTAAAACTGTGCTCTGCCTGCCGTCCCTCCCTTGCCCCCCTTCTTCTCTAGGCCAACACTCATCTCTTTACTGTCTCCATAGTTTTGCCTTTTCTAGAATGTCATGTTGGAGTCATATAATACGTGGCTTTTTCAGACTGGCTTCTCTCATTTAGTGTTCCTCTATGTCTTCTCTTAGTCCGATAGTTCATTTCTTTTTGGTAATGAGTAATAGCTCATTGTCTGGAAGGACCGCAGTTTATCCATTCATCTACTGAGGTTTGGCTGCCACCAGGAAGGAAAGGGAGATCCCGTGACTTCCCCATCCTTACCTGCACTTAGTGTTGTCAGTGTTCTGGATTTTGGTCCAGTAACGAACCTACAGGTGTGTAGGTTCGTTACTTTTTAAAATAAGGAAAATATAAAATACAAAGATTGAAACAGTTTTTAAGGATGCTTCTAGACACAGATATCATTGTTAAAGTTCAATGTTGATGCTTCAGGTTTTTTTTTTTCAATTAATAGATGTATTTTTATTTTTATAAAACCAGTGTAATAGTGCATATTTTGTCTGGTAGCTGCTTTAATTTCTACTTTATATGCCACGATGGTCTTTTTTAAAATACATTTTAAAAGGTTTTGTCTATTTATTGACAGAGAGAGAGAGATCACAAGTAGGCAGAGAGTCAGGCAGAGAGAGAGGGGGAAGCAGGCTTCCTGCTGCGAGGAGAGCCTGATGCGGGGCTCGATCCCAGGACCCCAGGATCATGACCTGAGCTGAAGGCAGAGGCTTTAACCCACTGAACCACCCAGATGCCCCTATACCGTTCCATTTTTAATAGTTGCATGATATCCCATTATATATATATATATATATATATATATAGTCTTAAAATCCAAATGTTTACTGTTATAAACAAGGTTGAGACAAATGTGCTATTGAACGCGTCTTTGCATAAATTTTTGTTATTCCCTGTAATAAATTCCTGGCAGTGAAGTTCGAGGGCTGTGAAGTTTTAAAACTTTTGAAATTTGTAACCAAATAGCTCTATGGAAAGGTTAATGAATTTTTATTTCCCAACATATGAGGATATATCTGTTCTCAAATGTCATCAATATTAAGTTTGGTGAATTTTTAAAAATGTCTGCCAATTTGGATCTACTTTACTGTGGTTTAATTTTCACTTCTTTGAGGATGGGAAATGAGATTTTTGGCATTAACTTCTGGATTTTTTTCTATAGACTGTCGTGTCACTAGGGAGGAAGCTGACGGTTGATGAGGAGACAGTGGTTGGGTGGGGCAGGGTAGGAGTGGGAGGGGTGGTTAGTGCTGAGACTGAACACCCCAGAAAGTCTGGGGTTACTCCTCCCATCCTGCTTAGGTTCAAGATGGCAGAGTATGAGGACCTCAACGTCCATCTCCGGCATCAGAATGGATGGAGATCCGTAGCCAGCAGTTAAGCCAGAGCCTTGCCAAGAGGGTCTGGATATTTACTGTGAGCTTCTCTGGCTTCAGAAGGTTGATAAAGTCCCTGCTGCCACTTTCCACAGAGGATCGAGTCATGTGCCCTGAGAATGACAGTGGTAGGGAGGCAACCCTAAGAGAGGGCAAAAGGTGAGGGTCTCGGGAGAGGGGCTTTCTCCAATTGGGGATGGCAGTGAGGACAAATTCCCTCTGTTGTGTTTCAGTTCTTGTAACTGAGTGGCTTGCCTGACTGTAGGGGCCTAGTTAGCCAGAGGGAGCCATTTGGTTGTAAACTTAGACTGACCCCGCCACTCCCAGTGGAACTTACTTGCAAACCCCGGGTACAGGGGTGGGCCAACCGGATGGAGACATCCAATCAGGGGGGCGCACATATATTTACTGTGGTGAGTTGCAATCTCATTGGCTACCTGTGTGTGGGCCGGGCTCAACCACCTCTATAAAGGTTAGTCTATGAGGCTGGAGAGAGTAGTAGGAGGAGTAGCCGCTAGAATAGCCGTCAGGGTAGCCATTAGCATAGCCATTAGAGTAGCCGTTGGGATAGCTGTTAGGGTAGCCGTTAGGGTAGCCGCGGCACCGCTGCGAGCGGCCTCGCCACCCTGAGCTGCGGCACCGCATCTGGAGCGGTGTCATTCCGAGCAGCAGCCTCGTCTGGAGAGGCGTCATCCAGAGCGGCCTCGTCCGGAGCGGCCTCGTCCGGAGCGGCCTCGTCCAGAGAGGCCTCGTCTGGAGTGGCCTGTCTGAGGAGCAGCCTTCTTGGGAGCGACCTTGCCGGGGTCGTCGTCATCGGCTCTTTGTAAGAGACGGCCCCGACTGCTCAGTTTGATTTTCGATGCTTGGCATGAAATAAAGCTTTGCTTGACTTTTCGCTTTGCATCAGTCTCGTTCCTTTGATCACGGACCCTAACACTGACGAGGTCTGTAGTCAAACCTAAACGCTGAGCTTTATAAAGATGCTGACTACTGGGGTTTCTGGGGGGCTGAGTCAGTTACCCATCCGACTCTTGATTTCAGCTCAGGTCATGATTTCAGGGTCGTGAGATCGAGCCCTGCATTGGGCTCTGTGCTGGGTGTTGAGCCTGCTTAAGTTTCTTTCTCTCCCTCTGCTCTCCCTCTTGCTCCTCTCTCCCTCTCTAAAAAGAAATAAAAATAGTTAAAAAAAAAAAAAAGATGCTAACTACTATTTAGCAAGGTACCAGGCCTCTCTGATGCTCATGGGCAGTCCTCTGTGGGATCTTCCGTGCTGCTTGAAGTGTGTTTGCAAAGAGGACCAGCATCTGTAATGATCTATTTTACACGCGCGCACACACACACACACACACACACACACAGAAGGAGAACAATTCTGTCAATGCCTTTCTTTGGAATTTTCACAAGACTACAATGTTTTGTTTAATTTGAATTGTTCACTGTTCTTCCTGGTTTGAAATTATGGAGAGTGTATGGAAATGCAGCCTGTCCAACTCTGTCAAAACTTGACTTTCCAAATATTTAATGTTTAACTTTGCCAAATGGCTTTCACACCCAGACTCTATTTCCAGAACCGCAGAGGGATTCCTCCCTTCTTTCCTATTTGGGCGTGGGGACCTAGCCAGTGGACTGGCTCATCCCGTCCACCTTAAGGAGCAACCACTCTAAGTAGCCAGCCAGGAGTGCCAGCCCAAGGGCGTGTTCAAATGGGGAAAGTCACTCATCCATTTACTGCTCATCCTCACTGGTTCCTAAAAACACAGGCAGAAGTGGATGGGGAAGTAGCTTCTAGAAAAGTATTTTTATGCAGTTAGAAATCTCAGGCATCCGAATTAATCTCTAGGTAGATAATAATATGCTTGATTTAAAGATGTCAAAACTTCTTTTTTAAAATTAGATGTTCTCCTATCAGAGTGCTGAACCAGATACATTTATTAAACTAGGCAGAGCACAGCATCTTTTATGCTTACTGATGATGGCTTAGTGGGAACAAATTCTAAACTTCTGTATTTTCAACATTTCATCTCCTCATAAGCAAGTGGTGGTATGTTGAAGGTGGGACAGCCCACTCCAGAGTCCCTTTTACAGATGATTAGTATTTTCATTCACCAAACATCATCCATGCATGGGTTCTGGGATTGCTGCTCAGAGGAAGAAGATGAGTGGCAAAATCAAATGGAAACAGAGAGGCAGCAGGATGGGCTCTTCTGAAAGTCAGGAAGGCTTCACAGAGAAGGTGATTCATGAATTGGACCACCAAGGAGACAGGTGCAGCGGTACCTGATGTAAGCCAAGAGATGTTTATTGTATCACTGTCTAGCTCAGCATTTTTGAAAGGTGATTCCTGATCAAGGATCTTCTCAGTGTGTGTGTGTTTGACACCCTCCGTGGTGGAGGAAAGAGGATGGTGAAGAAAGCACACTCCATACACACTCTTCAAACCCTAGGCAGTGGCCAATAAACATTAGAAAGTCTTGCTGGGTTTAATATTGCTGTTGCTGTGAGCATCCACTTTTTAGTTCTTATCCATTGTCTGTCATTACTCTGTTTTCCTCTGAGAATAAAGTATGTCACATTTGTAAACTAATATTTTTTTAGATAGGATAGATACTGGTTTATTTTTTCTCTTCAAACATTTTTTCACTTTAGATGTTTAAAGGTTGAGCATTCAGTAGTGATGGTAACAGCAATAATAATGTGCCTTTATAAAGCCCGTGAAATTAATATATATAGTGTGCTTCAAATAAGGCTGTCATTGCCCTTGTTGGACAATGAGTGTTGGAGTATTAAGACATAGAATGGGAGTAAGCCAATTTCAGGTGTTAACAGGAAGCTACAGGGGTTCTGAGCAGAAGAGGGACCTGTTCCTATTCACATTTTGAGAGGATTAGGGAGGCAGAGACTGGTAAGGAAGCTCTTCCAGTGGTGCAGGTGGGAGAGGAAGGCCTTCGATTCAGGATGTGCTTTTAAAGATAGAACTTGGACTGATTGGGTCTGTACTGATTGGAATGGACCGATTAGATCTGGAGCATGAGAGAAAGAAAAGAAACAAGGACAACTTCTAGATTCCTGTGCTGGGGAAATGGCACCATTTGTGGCAATGAAGAAGATGGTTTGATCATAAGAGGACACATGGGAGGAGGTGATCAACAGCACAGTTTTGGCTGATCAATTGGGAAACACCACTCTTAAGTTGGGTTTCCTAGAAGCAGTGCCTGGGATGGGGATTCCTGTGCAAGTGATTTATAGAGGGTGGGGTCTCAGGAGAAAGGTTATGTGGGATGTGGCAGGGGCCTGATCCCACAGGGAACTCTTGAGCATGAGTGGTTCTGTGGCATTGTCTCTCCTTGTTGCAAGAAGGTGGGCTTTTGTATTCCCATAACATCCAGTCACTGGCTAGGGTACTCACTCAGGCCTTTGAAGACATAATCCCCCTAACATTTCTGGATGAGGTGTCTTCCATCAGCCCTCATCTCTCAGCAGTCAGGGGGGTTCTGCAGAAAGGGTGCATCTATGAGCTGTAGGCAGCCAATGTGCAGAAGACTTGGGGGAGGGATGCCCTGGCCTGAGGAAGCTCTATTACACTGCCTAGTAGAGCAGCCAAGGAGAGACATAGAACAGGCAATTGGAGCTCAGAAAGGAAGTTGGGGTTGGAGGGATAAAGTTAAGGGAGCAGCAGTGTGTATCATGGTATTTAAAGCCATGAAACCAGCTGGGAACAAGTCAGGAGGTAATGTGGTTGCGGAAGAGAGTAACCTCAGAAACTGAGGCCTCAGGGACCTCAACATTCAAGGGTTGGAAGAGGAACAGGAACCACAAGGGGAGCTTAGGTAGAGAGACCGGTGGCAGAAGGAAAATCTTGGCAGTAAGGTGTCCCAGAACACTGTGGACTGTGCATGTCTGGAAGGGTGGCCAAGGAAGAGGGCGCTGAGAATGGACCACTTGAGTGGGCAGAAGGGAGGTTACTGGTGACCTCAGTAAGAACAATCGGAGAAGAGCGATGAGAAGCAAACCAGGCCAGAGTTGGCTCTGCAGAGAAGGCGTGCTGAAGCAGGACACACTTCACACACTGGAGTTGGGTTGCTAGTGCTGGAAAAGACTGTGCCAGAGGGAATGGGTCAAAGGTGAAGAGGCAAGACCTGGCTCATCAAGGCTTCAGACTCCACGTCCAAAAGCAGGGATTTCAGGCAACAGGAGAAGCCACTGGAAGGATTTTAAAGAGAGAATAAACATGATGGGATTTGTATCTCATTCTGGAAAACTTTTATGCTATTGTATATAGGTTTGTGTGCCTACACTGCACACCCTTTTTAAATTCATAGGAAATAGTCTCAAGGGTGTGTCTCTGTAACTGTAGTTCCATTGTATTTTCCTGCAGCTTAGAAGGGTTTTCATGTCTGTAAGTCTCTGAGCCGGCTTGCATACTCACTTTCAACTTCTTTTGACATTTTTGGAGAGATGGTGCTCAGAATATGATGCAAAAATGAGGAAAAAAAAGAAAATGATTAAAAATTTCTCCCATGAGTTTTAAAATTCTCGTCAGCATTTTCTTCCTCACGCATCCAAAGAGATCCTTCTTTGCAAAATGGGTTAAGCATTGTTGTCAGATAGTCCTGTGAGTTTGACATGTGCAATTTCGCCCATATTTTAGCCAGCTGAGTTCAAAACAAGGACCATAATTTCCTGGAAACATCTGGTTCTCTATCCACCATCTGGCATGATCTTGGTAACTCTTAACTGTTATTTTGTGCCATTTTATCAGCTTTTATTTATTTTACATTATTCATTCATCTTGGAAAGGAGTCCTTAGTGCTTATCAGAACACACTTCTTTCTAGTCTCCTTCCTTTTAAAAACAATATAGCTCACTTGTACTTTTGTTCTAAAGAAAGCAAAAAAAAAAAAGTTTCATACTTAAACTCTCAAGCCATGCTGACTTGGTATAAAAGAGTTTTCTTCAGAATACATTTATTTCCTGAGGGCACATTACAGTTTTTTGTTAACCAGATCTTATTGACTTTTTGACTCTTGGTGGGAATATAAATTTGTTCAACTGCTTTGGAAAATTTGGCAGAACCTACTAGATCTGACAATTTAGAAACCCTATAAGCCTAACAATTCCATTCCTGGATGTGTGCCAAAGGGGAATGCATACACACATTCATAAAAAGACAAATACCAGAATATTCATAGTAGCACTGGTCATAATGGCCTGCAACAGAAACCTCCAAATGCTCTTCAACAGTGTAGTAGGTAAATCGGTCATGGTCTATTCACAAAATGGAATACTATACAGTAAGAAGAACAAATAAAATACAACCACATTCAACAATGTGATTGAATCTCTTAAGCATGATATTGGGCAAAGTGTACCATTCCATTTATATAAAGTGGGAAAATAGGCAAAATGAATGTATGGCAGTGGAAGTCAAGTTAGTGGCTGTCTTTGGGGAGACTTAGTGGCTGGAAGAGTCACAAGGTAAGATTTTCAGATGACAATTATCTGTTCCTGATCTGCTTGCTGGCCCCTCAGGCACATTAACTCTAGTAAAGTCTTTCAAATGTACCTTTTGATTTGTTTTTCTGTACAAATGTCATACTTCAATTAAAGCTCAAAAAGCAAACCAGAAAGCATAAAAATAAATATTAGGACTGATTCTAAACATACTAATGAAAGTATATGTGATAAATTTATCTAGAAAAGGAAAACACTCTTAAAAAAATGAAATAGAAAATCATGTCTGTATGTCAAACAGAGCTGTACTTTCTTACTGACTTCATGCTAACCCAAGATAATCTGGGTTATAACCTAAAGGATATTGGACTTCACAACTACAGTTGAATTCTCATCCCTGATTTCACCCCAAAGCACCCAACCCTCTTTTCCTTTTTGAGGATGCTTTACGAGATGTATCAGAGAAATGGCTCACCTTAGTCATCACGTTTGAACACTGAGCAACTTCAGTTTCCCACATGACGTCCTCCCAGATTTCTCAGTGTTCCCAGTTGCCATCTTTTTCTTGACTCTTGGCGCACTGCGTCCACTTCTCACACCCAACTATTAGCTATAGCCTTCCATTGTTGGTATGTGTCCATTGCACCTGGTGTCAGCTCAGCTCCTACCCATGAAGGGAAGCTCCTGGAGGAGTGGAGTCATGGCCCCTCCATTTGTGTGGGCCTTGGCCCCACCATCAAGTTTTCAATGGATGCTTGGTAAATTGGTATTGTGTAATGATATTCCCTGGGTGTCTGTGTTGTAGACAACAGTGTTGAATATTTTCTACCTCTTAAGAGCATCCTTATAAAACAGAATCTGTGCAAACTGAATGCACAACACTCTTATGAGTTCTGTGCCCTTCACAACCACAGAAGCTCGGTTTGCTGGTTTCCCATTTGTATTTTTGAAAATTGTCTCATTTGTTACCTGGAGACCTTCCCACTATGGAGAATTGTAATTGCTGCTCAGACACTCTTAGCTTCCCCTTGATTGCAGCCAGAAGGATTGGATTTGAGTGTGGACTTACGCCATTGACCACCTTTCTTACAGGGGAGGAGCAATGTGTCAGGTTCTTTTTCTTTGTAGCCATCAAACTCTTAATTAATCATGACAAGAGGGACATGTTCTCAGCTTCCACCCAAATTAGGCCATCTCATATTTTCTCATTTCTTATTTCAAGTTTCATTTTTCTCATAGAATCTAGTTTTCCTAAGCATTAGTATTTATAAACCCATGATATGCTACACATTTGACATATTAATCCCACTTTTATCAAGCTTTCTGTACATTGAACAAGATTGAATCATTCTGTGATTAGAAAAGTTCTTTTCTTCCCCCATAGTGCTACATAATTTGACAGGCTTCCTTAAGAATGTCAGTGGGTGCAGAGTTCACATTTGGCACGATTATGTTTCATCCAGAGGAAAGATTTTTCCAGATGGTTTGGGAGGCTAAGGGGCAATATTTGGGAGACCAGGAAAAATTCACAGCATATAATTTATTGGACATGCCTGTTCAGTCCTTTTTACCAAATCCCTTTTTACCTTCCACCTTTGTCTCATTCTGTTATCTGAAAGCTTCTTTTTATGGGGGCTAAACCTCTATGCCTTTTTGCAGGCAACTTTAGCACCTCTTAGTGCTGGGGGACAGTATTCCTAATATAGTTTGCTTATTAGATATAATCATGAAATTGCCATTCTTGTAGGTTAAAAACTGTCAAATATCAGCTGAACTGAAACATTGGTTCTTGTGATTGTGTTCACCCACTCCTCAAACAGTTGTCCAACACCTGTCATGTGGCTGACACAGCACTAGGCTGCGAGGCTACAGCAGGAAACAAGACACAGCCCTGTCCTCTGAAAGCCTAACAGGGAACAGCTGCACAAATGTCAGCAACTGTGTACAGAGTGTAAACGTAACACCATGATTGGGAGCTGGGATTCATGGCGGGGTACCCGAGTCAGTGCCGGGGGATAGCTGGGGAGAGTGGTGACCCTGGGAAGGAGAGTGGGAGTTGGCTAGCTGAGAGATAGGAGTGTAAGAATAATACCCTGGTTCTGGAATGTTCCAAGGTGTGGGGTGGGAGAGGGAAACAGGACATACCTGGCTATGATGGCAAGAGATAGTCTATGGCAGTGTTAGGGAGCTCTGAGGCTGCAGAGATGAGCGAGGACTTATAAACCACGCTATGGTTTTGGAAGTTATTCCAAGGGAAATGGGGAGGAGTGCTTTAAACTGAGGCCTGGTTAATGCTACTCTGTGGTTTGTGAGCTCATGGGAGGGGCAAGAGTTGTGACAGGGAAGACCACTGGGATGAAGACCCGGGTGCACTTTTTCCTTTGTTCTGATGATCGCTTGTTTATTCTTGAAGGGAATTACTTTTGTTAATTTTGGTGTGAAGACAGAAATCCTGCCATGGTCCTGCAAGCCCACAGCCTGTAGAGGCTGAAACAACAGACCAGCCAGCTTGGCAAGAGAGCAGACCTCTGATGGGAAGTGCTGTTTCTCGCAGGGGCTGCATAGGGCAGCTCTGGGACAGCCTGTCCACAACAAGGATGGCAAGTCATTGTCTTGGGCTTCGAAGTCACACAAAAATACCAAGACACAGGCCAATGCCCCCAAAGCAGAGTCCTTCCTAACAAGGTAAAGGAGCTGCAGAAAGACACTTTTGTTCAGAAATGCAAGTAGGGGGGCGCCTGGGTGGCTCAGTGGATTGAGCCTCTGCCTTTGGCTCAGGTCATGATCCCAGGGTCCTGGGATCGAGCCCCACATCGGGCTCTCTGCTCAGCAGGGAGCCTACTTCCCCCTCTCTCTGCCTGCCTCTCTGCCTACTTGTGATCTCTGTCAAATAAATAGATAAAATCTTTAAAAAATTTTAAAAAGAGAGAAAAAAAGAAATGCAAGTAGGAAAGAATTTCATATAGATCCAGCAAAACACCTTATTTTATTTTTTAAAAGATTTTATTTATTTATTTGACAGACGGAGATCACAAGTAGGCAGAGAGGCAGGCGGAGAGAGACGGAGAAACAGGCTTCCCACCGAACAGAGAGCCTGACGTGGGACTTGATCCCAGGACCCTGCGATCATGACCTGAGGCAAAGGCAGAGGCTTTAACCCACTGAGACACCCAGGTGCCCAAAACACCTTATTTTAGAGAATTATCCAGATCTTTTAGAGAGAAAGAATAAGGCCTAGGCAGAGAGACCTGCTTAAATACTTAGCCTAACGGTTCCTTTCGTTTATAATTTAATATTAAAATCTAAGTCTCTAAAGCACATAAATTTATCTGACCCTGTACAGCACTTTGGCTACTGCCCCCAGCCCCCTGTTATTTTTCCAAGCTGATCTAAATTTTCCAGGTTGTTGGAAACACTGGTTATCCTGTGGCCTTCAAGAACATCTTACATTAAAGCCAGTCACACTGAGTTATGGTTTTTCCATCAACTAAAACTTTTCACCAAATTGCCCATGGCTGAAACTATTTTCTGATAGATAAATATTTTCAAAGTTCCACTGTCAAGCCCAGTTTAGAAATGTCAAGTTCGTAATGACTGTACCCACCAGTGTCTCTTCCTCTTTATGGCACTTTTTTTGTGTGTGTGCCAGAGCAACAAATCTGGAGGAAAAAAAGTAGAGATCCACATATTAAAATGAAATTTCAAAGGAAGAAACGATGTTTTCTTTGTGATAATTCACAGTTATTCAGAGAAGTATCTTGATATTCCTTTATTTTAAAAATCACACCCACCCTTCCGTTCCAATGCAGCGCTTGTGTCCCTGGCCAGTATGACTTAGTATGAACAAACAAAGCTGCAAGAAATAGCATTTGAATTCCTTGGAGAAGCGACACGGAGTCTAAAAAGTTTGAGGATCCTCTTCTGTTTGGTAAAGTTTAAAGAAGTGGATAGGGATAGGTTTTATTTGTTTATTTGTTTTTGTTGGTTTGCTTTTTTGTTTTTTGATCAGGAAATACAAACCAGATTATTTCAAAACCAGTGTAAAGTTGGGCACACATGAAAAGCAATGTATTCTCATCACGGGGTGTACTGCGTGATTTTTTTATTCGTTTGATTCTTTATGGGTTTATTTATCTGACTCCTCCCCTGAGGGGACGGCTCCTTCCTTAGAGGTGCTTCTGGCCTCACTGTTGCCCCAGTGCCTGGGAAGGCAACCGATGAACGGAACAAGAAGTAAATAAGGGAAGAAACCCATGGGTGAGTGAACACAGAAAGTGGTTCGGGACCGTGCCTTGGCCACCTTATGACCAGACAAACATCCTGCCTTCCCAAATTCCTCTGTTAAAGGCTCAACCCGCAGTGTGGCTGTACTGGGTGATAGGGGCTTCAAGGAAGTAATTAAAGTTAAATGAAGTCAGAAGAGTGGGCCCTGGGCTGATAGGATTCGGGTCCTTATAAGAAGAGACACCAGAGGGGGCGCCTGGGTGGCTCAGTCGGCAAAGCGTTCTCCTTTGTCTCAGGTCATGATCTCAGGGTCCTGCTCAGCGGGAAGCCTGCTTCTCCCTCTCCTCCCAGCTCCTGCCCTCTCTCGCTCTCTCTTTCTCTTGAATAAGTAATAAAATCTTAAAAAAAAAAAGAGAGACACCAGAGAACTTACCCTCTCCGAGTGCACACCGAGGACGGGCCACGTGAAGGCACAGGGAGGAGGTGGCCGCCTGCAAGCCCAAAGGAAAGATCTCACCAGAAACCCAAACCAGCTGGAATCTAGATGGTGGATTTTCCAGTTGTCAGAAATGTGAGAAAATGCATTTCGGCTGTTGAAGCCGCCTGTCTGTGGCGTTTTGCTACGGCGGCTCAGCTGACGGACATACATCCCCAGGGTTCACTTGGTGTGGACTCCAGAGTCCCTGACCGGTGGCCCCTGTCAGTTGGTCGGTTTGCCGTGGTGAGGACTCCTGGGTTCCTGTCTTCTGTCAACTAACTGCAAGCCGATGTGCCGGGCAGCGGCCATGGTATCAGGGCTAGAGCATCAGGGGCGACGTTCTTCCCTCGGATGAGGTCAAGCTCAGGACCAGGGCACCCCAGACAGCTTCTCGGGAGAAAACTGCCAGGTAATTCATGAAAACCAAGGTTCCTTTTAGTCCTTGGAGTCAGAATCATGTCAGCCCTCTTGGAAGCTACACCCCAAGTTCTCATCCTGAGCAGTTTAATAACCTGGGAACAGCCATACTGAATATTATGAATCTTTTAAAAATTAAGGACGTCAGAGGTAAGGGCAGGGCTGCCCTTTCAAGGTGATGGGACAACAGTTACGTTCTTGGAATAAAAATATCTTATCCTCTGGCCAATTCCTATTTGTTCTACCAAGAGGTCGGTCCTGGTCTGCGTCTTGGGTGGAGAGGCTCTGTGGCCCACGTTGCCCCCCCCCCAGGGCTGTTCTCCTCTGGCGGCAACAGTTGGTGGACATGACCTACATGGCCTCCAAGAGTGGGGGGTGTTTGATTCCCGCAGAGCCCATTGGCTTCCTGCCACCTGCTGGTTTTACTTCTGTCTCTGGTCTGGCTTCCCATGGGGGCCTCACACCAAGGAGTTCTGCGGAAACTCGGTGCTTCAAAGCCAGGTCTGAGCTCCTCTTGGCTCACAGCTTGGGAAGAGGGCAGAAAAGGGGATGGCAGTCCTTAGGAATCTGTGTGATGCAGTGCACCTTGGGCAGTGGGAGAACAAAGCAGCATTTCACGGCCACCTCTGGAGGACCCAGGCTGCTCTTGAACCCATGAACTAGTGAAGAAAGTTCCATCTAATTACAGAGACTTGCAGGGGAGCTCCAGTGGGCAAAGAGATGAGGTGCGAGGCTGCCACTAAGCAATTGAGCTGTGTCCAGAACCCACGGCTGGGAGAGGTCCCTCTGGCACTGGCAGGGTATGTTCTGTCTGTGGACACCTGCTCTGGAGGGTCACACAATCTGGTTCCCTGCAAGGAAAGCTGTCTTTCTGCATCACTACAACGTGGGCCAGGAGCTCCATGGAGGAACAGCCATCGTCGTCAGAGTGTTTACAGTCCAAGGTGGAGCTGTGTGTGTGGGGTGTGTGGGATCGGAGTGTCACCTGGCAGTGCCTCCTCGCCGCAGGACTTGGTGCTTGGGGAAAACATCCCGTGGATATGTTCTCAGTTTTCAAGTATGCGCAGCACATGAGTACAATGAAAACATAATTAATGCCATGATTTGAGATGAGTGGGACATCATAGATGTCAGCATCCCAGTCAAATTTTCTAACGCTATTTGAACATTCCTTGCCATGGTACACATCAGAAGTACAATTCGTGGCAAATCTCCACAACATGGATTTCGTGATTTCTTAAACTTCCTCTGAAAGGTGAACGCCCTCTGACATGGATGTGGTAGAGATGCACTTGTTGATTAATTAATTCCTGGAATGAAAGCATCAGTGGTCTGAGTTTATAGTGTGCACAGCTGAGCCGCCGTTCCATGCTGAAAATATTCTCATAATTCATAATCCTTCTTCACGTGGAGGATTGGATTTTCCTCCAGCAGATAGGAGAGAAAGCCCCTTGTTCGAGAAATGGTCTCTGCAGTAAGGTGACATCGTCACGCTGGGCAGTGTCCTGGGAGGGTTGCCTGGGTACCTCCCAGGCTCTACGAAGCCTGCAGACCAGCGCCACGATATTGAGCAAAGGGGCGAAGAGTTGCAGTGCTCGTGTTTTTCCTGTCCTCCGCTCCACTCAAAGTGAAAGTGACACGCCTACCACCAGAGATTTCAATACACTCCCACCTCTGGCCAAAGCAAGGAAAAGTCCTGATCCTAAGACACATGGCCAAAGGAAGCAAAGACCTGGAAATGGTGCAGGAGGTTCCCTATTGGGCACACAGCCATCATGTAGCCAGAATGTATTTGAATCAAAGCCTTTGGGGAAATCCGTCAGAAAGGACCCAGGGCCCGGGCGCCTGACTGGCTCAGTCAGTACAGCATGTAACTCTTGATCTCCGGGTTGTAAGTTCAAGCCCCAGGTTGGGTGTAGAGATGACTTAAAAATAAAATCTTAAAAAGAAAAAGGACTCGGGGCTGAGTTATGACAGGTTGGTCAATGCCGACCAAGAGGGATAAATCAGGACCACGAGAGGAAGAAACTTCACAGAGCAAAGACAGATGTGGTTCCCCAGTAGCCAAAGGGGTGGGGTCAGCATACTGAAGCCCTTGATCAAACCCAGCCTGCGAGGTTTAGAGTGGCCTGTGAGCTACGAATGGTTTTATGTTTCAAGTGATCCGAGAAGGACCAGACGAAGACTAGTTTGCAATACGTGCAAAATACACAAAGGTCCAATTTCTGTATTTATAAAGACAGTTAGTTTTATTGAAACACAGCCCAGCTCATTCACGCATGAATGGCGGCCTCCACACCACAGCCGCAGAGCCCGGAAGTCGTGAAGAGGACAAATGGCCCGCAGAGTCTAAAATGCCTGCTGTCTGGCCCTTTTCAGAAGTCGGAGGACTCCTGTTCCAGTGTATTACTGAGGACAGATGTATTGGAC
>PISX010005822.1:0-103609 GCA_004024625.1 Mellivora capensis | reverse complement strand
GTTCTCTGCACCTCCTGGATTTTGATGCTTGTTCCCTTTACCATATTAGGGAAATTCTCTACAATAATTCTCTCCAATATACATTCTGCTCCCCTCTCTCTTTCTTCTTCTTCTGGAATCCCAATTATTCTAATGTTGTTTCATCTTATGGTGTCACTTAATCTCTCGAGTTCTCCCCTCGTGGTCCAGTAGCTGCTTGTCCCTCTTTTGCTCATCTTCTTTATTCTCTGTCATTTGGTCTTCTATATCACTAATTCTTTCTTCTGCCTCATTTATCCTAGCAGTAAGAGCCTCCATTTTTTATTGCACCTCATTAATAGCTTTTTTTATGTCAACTTGGTTAGATTTTAGTTCTTTTATTTCTCCAGAAAGGGCTTTTATATCTCCAGAGAGGGTTTCTCTAATATCTTCCATGCCTTTTTTGAGCCTGGCTAGAACCTTGAGAATCGTCATTCTGAACTCTATATCTGACATATTACCAATGTCTGTATTGATTAGGTCCCTAGCCTTCGTTCTTTTTTTTGTGGTGAGTTTTTCCTCCTTGTCATTTTTTCCAGTTAAGAGTATATGAAGGAGCAAATAAAATACTAAAAGGGTGGCAAAGACCCCAGGAAAATGCTCTTTAACCAAATCAGAAGAGACCCCAAATCGTGGGGAGGAGAAAGGGGATAAAAAGTTCATTAAAAATTTTTTTAAAAAGAAAACAAATAAAGAAAAAATATAAAAAAGAAAAAATATATATATATTAGACTGATGACCAGAACAGGATCACCCACTTAATTTTGGGGTATTTTGGTCTCTTCGAAGAAAGTACCTCCCAAAATTTTAAAAAATGAAAAACGTATATAAGGGTAAACACAATGAAGGGATGGAATATGCCTATAAAGATGAAAAACATTTTTTTTTTAATTTCTAAAAAAAGGAGTTGATAAAGTAAGTTGGTTGGGAGAATAAAGAAAAAGAAAGTGGAGAGAATTTGCTCAGGCTGGAGACTAGAACAAGCCCGGAGCTAGATTTAGGGTATATTTTGATCTACTAGAGGAAGTTGTACCCCAAATCTTTTAAAAGAAAAAAAACCCCTATGTGTATACAAAAAATAAAGTTAAATACTATGAAGGATAAAATATGACTATAATAATGAAGGTTCAAAAAAGATTATTTTTTTGAAAGGTATTGTTAAGATAAACTAGTTAAAAAATGTTAAAAAAGAAAAGGGTAAAAGTTAAAAAAAACTTTAGCAGAAGAAAAAAAAAATTAAAGAAAAAATTAAATTAATTGCAAGACTAAAGAATCATGGGGAGAAAGCCATGAATTCCGTTCTTTGCTTTCTCCTCTTCTGGAATTTCGTTGCTCTCCTTAGTAAGTGAACTTGGTCTTGGCTGGATTTCTTGTTGATCTTCTGGGGGAGAGGCCTGTTGTAGTGATTCTCAAGTGTCTTTGCCCGAGGCAGAGTTGCACCGCCCTTACCAGGGGCCGGGCTAAGTAATCCGCTTGGTTTCGCTTTCGGGAGCTTTTGTTCCCTGAACGCTTTCTGTAGAGTTCCGGAGGACGGGAATGAAAATGGTGACCTCCCAAATCTCCGGCCCGGAGGAGCCGAGAGTTCGGGGCCCCACTCCTCAGTGCGCCCTCAGAGAAAAGCCCCAAGCCACTCCTGTCTCCCTCGCCTCTGGCCACGCTCAGAGCTCACCCAGCCTGCGACAGGTTCAAGGTAACCCCGAGCTGAGAGCTCACTCTTTGGCTCTGTCTCTGTAGCCGGCTTCCCCGCTCTAATACCTGCGAGCTCTGTGACACCCAGACACCCCCGATCCTTCTGTGACCCTGTGGGACCTGGAGCCACGCTGACCCCGCATGGGCTTCACCCCGGTTTAGCCTCTGGAGCGATGTCCCTCCGTGGAGCAGACTTTTAAAAGCCCCGATTTAGTGCTCCGTTGCTCCGCTGCTTGCCGGGAGCCGGCCCCTCCCCCACGGTCTATCCTCCTGTCGCTTTTGATTCACTTCTCCGCCGGTCCTACCTTTCAGAAAGTGGTTGATTTTCTGTTTTCAGAATTGCTGTTCTTCCTCTCTTTGATCTCCCGTTGGATTTGTAGGTGTTCGCAATGGTTTGATAAGCTATCTAGCTGATCTCCTGCTACCCGATGTAGTCTCAGCTGCTACTTCTCCGCCATCTTGACTCCTCCCTCCAAAAGAGAACATCTTTAACAACTTTGTGTCAAGCACTCAGGTTGTGCTATGTGGTCATAGAGAGCAACGTCCTGCATCATAGAGATAACAAAAGGTCATGCATTCATACACTCGTGCAACATCAGAAGAGTAACTAGTAACCTCAAATAGAAGCAAGACACTTGTATGTAGGCTGGCATTTCCCAAGCATTTGGATTTTATGAGAGAAAATTGTGAAATAGTTTTTAAAAGACTGAGTAGATCCAATATGGAGCTTCAAACTTTTTACTGAAACATGAGACCATTAAAATCACACACATAACCTAATATTAACTGTCACCATCATAAAACAAAGGACAGTTAATTTTTTTTAAAAAGGGAAAGACAGGGGCGACTATGCGGCTCAGTCAGTTAAGCATCTGCCTTTGACTCAAGTCATGATTTTAAGGTCCTGGGATCAAGTCCCACAACAGGCTCCCTGCTCAGCAGAGCCTGCTTCTCCTTCTCCCTCTGCCTGCCTCTCTGTCTACTTGTGCTCTTTCTCTAGCTCTCTGTCAAATAAATAAAAGAAATCTTAAAAAAAAAAAAAAAAGGAAAGACATAATTTCAGCAGCTTTTTAAGTGGAAGTGTCCTTATTTTTCTTTTTCACAAGATTTGGCCCCCATGTTGTGTGGCTCAGCCTGTGCAACCACCTACCCTGAAAGCCTCCTGCCTCGGTCCTTCAGGAACAATCTGCCAAGCCCTGTATTGAAGATCTGGAAGCTACTTCTTTTCAGTCCTAGGCAGGCACACAAGAGATATTTTGATTTTTACTGCTTCTTTAAATTAACAAATAAAAGTCTGTGCCTATCCTTGAAGTAAACTTTCAAAACCCACTCGACCAATAGCAGAGTAACCAACTCCCTTGTCCTGTGGATTTCTTACATTCCCAGGGAAACCCTAGGAAATAGAAGTATGTAAGAACACCAATGGTAAACTGAATTTTGCTTTAACTGCCAACTAAATATTTCCTCTTCTGAGGATTCATTATCATTCAGCCCGGTCAATGTTTTCTCTTGAGTGTACGATTTCAAGTATAATAAACAAAAGTGTTCATCTGTGATGTGATCAGCAGAGCTTCTAATGGGACGTAGATAAGAAGCAAAGTAAATACAAATCAACAAACATGACTTTAGGAAAAAAAAAAACAGTGTCTCTCTAGGGAACTCCAGGAAGAAAAAAAAAAAAAGCAAAACAAAGCAACCAGAAAAGAATCAACCTGCTCAAACAAAGACTGGGTGTAAGAGATATGATTATTAGTTAAATCGTCTTAATGAAATGTGCGGACCTAGGTGCTCTTAGATAGATAATTCATGTGCAATTTTATTATCTCTCAAGGTTTAATTAAATATTTGCCTTTTGGCTAATCAACAGCAATTAATAAGAGATGCTTATATTCACACCGGTTATAAGAAATGTGGACACGGCCTCCACTGGAATTTTAGTGGTCTTCTTAATGAAAGCAAAGGTAAGCAATAACATGATAGCCTATGTGCCAGGCCAGACTTGAAAACCTGTGTATCAGTCTGGGTTCTCCAGAGACATAGAACCCCTGGGATGTGAGTGCACGTGTGCGTGCGTGTGTGTGTTTGTGTGTGGAGAGAGAGAGAGAGAAAGACGGAGAAACTGAGGGACAGATAAACTTATTTTAATGAGATTTCTTGGCTCCTCCAATTGTGGGGGTTGCAAGTCCAAATTCCCCAGGTCAGGCCAGCAGGTCCTAGGCAGGTCCTAAGGCAGACTGAAGGCAAAATTCCTTCTTCCTCCAGGGACTTCAGTCTTTTCATTTATCTGCATTACTTACAGTTTACCGATTTAAACATTACTCTTATCTGAAAAAAATACCTTCACAGAAATAGCTTGACTGCTGTTTGGCCAAATATCTGGGTACCATGGCCTAATCAAGTTGACACATAAAATTAATCATCAGAACCCTGAAAATGAAAAAAAATAAAAAGACATGAAGATACTTATTTTAAAATAGAAGGCTTGAAATGAAAAGATAAATATAATAAATACTTAATAGATAAAATCCCTTTTAAGTACCACACTTCTCAGCATAGGACTAGAAGAAGGAATTTGGATTGAAAGGAAAACAGTAATAATCGATAACCTATCTGAAATCATCTCTATTTTGAGACTGTCATGTTGTGTTTTATGTCTAGATACACACTCATGGCACCCAAAATACACACATGTAGTACACTTCAGTTGTCACCCAGAAAAGCAATAAATGGCAAGGTAAAGAAGGGATGCTTATTAAAAACATAAAGGACCAACTTGTCATAAGACAAATGATGACTTTGATACTCATCGTGGTGCCACCATTTCATGCAAGCAGGATATTATTTTTTACCATGTTAGTCTTAAAAATGAACAAATATCATCTCTTCTGAGATTGGACCAAAAAACTTGGGAGTAAAATGCAGTGACTGGATGATCTCACTTCTAAAAGAGGAAATAACCATGGCTGCTGTTTCAGTGAGTTGTTGGAGATATGTTAAGACATATGACATGAAAAAGTTCTTGGTATGGTACCTGATTCACAGTGAACATCCATTCCATGTTTATTACTATTGAGGCAATGCGGGACTTTATAAAAAACTTGCTGTTGATTTCACTCAGCCCCCTTGCTCTAAATATCTGAGCTAAATTACTTATCTAGCACCTTCCATACACAGTCTACTTAAGTGATGAGACTTAGTTTTTCCTTTAGAGAAAAAAGAAGAAGAAAAGTAATTTCCCAGTCTCAGGCACTAGAAAAGAAAAAGAAATTTAAAAAAAAAAAAAAAGTCTGGGGCGCCTGGGTGGCTCAGTGGGTTAAGCCTCTGCCTTCAGCTCAGGTCATGATCTCAGTGTCCTGGGATGGAGCCCCACATTGGGCTCTCTGCTCAGCAGGGAGCCTTCTTCCCCCTACCCCCTCTCTGCCTGTCTCTCTGCCTACTTGTGATCACTCTCTCTATCAAATAAATAAACAAAATCTTTAAAAAAAAAATAAAAGTTCTCCTCCCTCCAAGGATTGCAGCCCTGTCTAGGGCCCAAGGCAGGCCAGTGGAAATGGGCTGGGTTTAAGCTCCCACTTTGCACCTCCTCTCCTTGGGGGAGCCTTGGGTCTCCTTGGGTCTGAAACACACAGTGGTATCTTTGACTTCTGCTCATGTTCCCAAGGTGTCTGAATAAGGTATTTAACATCACCATGTCAGCCAGGCAAATTAAATCAAGTATCTTTCTTTTTTCTACTGGAGTAGATATCATGTGACAGGATACCATCCTAATAGACTGATACATAAAGCTTTTCAACAAAGAGAACTTAAATTCATGCAACAACACTCAGAAATGGATTGTTTGGGTGGGATAATCAATTTTCTATTCCTGTACTCTTCCCATCCTTTCTAAAATCTGCACCAAAAACAGCCAGGAAGGAGATACTCAAAGATACAGGTGATGAGGCACCAGAAGATTCACTTTTGCAGGGAGATGGGACTGATTTTCTTTAGGTATTCCACCTTTGGGTCAGACCATTTTGGAGGTGTCTTTCTCTTCCTCGGCTACTCTGTCCATTGCTCTCAAAGTCAGAATATTTCTCCTGGACATGTCTAGCAAGAGAAATAAGGTGAGAGAAAATGACTGATAATTCTGGGTAGAGGCTGGGTCACGGGATCAGACAGGCACTAGGAAGGCTGGGCGGATTTGGTTCTAAAGACCAAGGGACTGGGATCATCTGGGACTGGGAGATGGGGCTGAGCTAAAATAAAGTCTAGGAAGATGGGCTCAGCCATGGCCACAGAGGCTTTTTAACACATCAGGAGCGAGGCTGTGAGCCCAGGAAAGATGGTGGAGGTGAGCTAGACATCTCAGGAAAGCAGTCTCCAGGATTTTCCCCTTTGACATTTGTATAGACTGGTGTGGATTGAATGAAATGAGCTGATTACTCCTCAGAAAGTGTGCCTGAGTGTGCATGCACCCGTGCTCAGGAGTGGAAAGGAATACTTTCTTCCTCTCTCTAGTCTAAAGATCACCTATTGCCTACACTTGTCCAGTGCAGAAGATGGGAAGGCGAACAGAATCATGAGCAGGAACAACTCACCAGTAGGCCATTTGTGTTTTCAGTTACTACTGTTCCTTTCATGGTAAGAGGAATAGTGCCTCAGTTTCATATGATAAGCTTCAGTGAATTCTTAGGGAAGCTTGCAAGTCATTATATTCCAGAGAATTCGTTCTGCTGGCTCCAGATTCACTTGGGTTCTTTGAGATTTTAGAATGTAATGAGGGCTTTTTATCCGTACCAAATAAATGTTTGTATTAATGCTTAGCTGCATTGCGGCTTTTGGACTTTTGGCCATTTCATAGCTCATTCGCAACTCCATGAGGAAGAAAAGAGGAAATAAAAGGAAATGAAACTTAAGTCAATTGTGTTCTATTATTTCTCTGTGATATACTCTGATTTAGCTAGAGGAAAGTCAAACAGGTTAGCTGAAAAGGCAGTTCAGGGCTTACTTGTAAATGTCAATAATCCATCTTGTCTCTGAAGGATAGATGACATGCTGCCTTTATAGTAGGATTGGATTGGATAAAGGCCCGACTTTTTAAAGAGGTGGTTGGCCTCTGCGTTTAACTCTGCATCCATTTTTGGCTGGGTAATCATTTCATCTCTCTGGACCTCAATTCCTCAGTTGTAATTTGGACTGGATGATCTCCCTTTGCCTAGAAAGCTTCCATGAGCCCCTGGCAGTTACAGACATTCATTAGCAACTAAGAGTCCTTACACCCATCTAACCTTGTGACATTAGTCATCATTTTATAAGAAAGTTGATTGGAAGTTCAGTGAAATTTTGGGGTCATAAAACAGAGTCAGAAACCTGGCCTTGTTCTCATTAATCCCTTGTTCCTTCATGGGATCTAACTTCCTTCTAGACCTCTAGCCAGTTACTACTGCCATACTTCACTCTCCTTGTTTTCAAGGACTAATCAGAAGTGGCCTCCTTTTCCAAGTTCACTGCTGAGTGTGTGAGCTTTACTATAAATAAATCCCTCACCCCACAGTTCAGATCTCTGGTTATCTAACCCACCTCCTTAGCATCTGTAGACTTCGGGGCATACACGTACTAACTCTTATTCTAACAGAACTCAAACATGTTATTTCTACCTCTTTTAACACTATTATTTTCTTCCAGATAGTCCTCTTGCTTTGTGCAGTCTTTAGCCTGAGAGTGAAATTTTGATCTAGTTTCTTATTTTCAGATTATTAGCAGGGCAGCTGTCTCTGAGTCTTTTGGGACTCACTTTGACTTTATCTTAATTTCATTTGTGGTGTGATGTATATTTCTTCATATGGAACCCATCTTCATAATCAACTGTCTGAACAAATTGATAAGATAAAATAAACTTTCAGAGTGAAGTACTTAATGTAGTTCATTTAGATATTCTTGAAGGCCAAATGTTCACTTGTTATATAGTACAATCTAGAGTGATTTTGTTGAAATGTAGAGCATATGCAGTATAGCTTCAATTTCCCCATAGAATATTTATTTTGTATTTATGATGGATAATTATTTTCATCTCCCACCAGTTGTTCATGACTTTATAAAATTTTATTATGTCATTCTCGAACTTTTTTTCACTTCTTACGTTTTTGTGGTGATTACAAAATTTAGTATGCCTGTGCTATTGCTAATGATAACTAGTAGTGGCTTCCTTCTCGTTATCCAGAGGTAAACTTTCCTTGTCATGCATCAGACTAAATCCATTTTCCCTGCCAATTTTTCTAGTCTGTTTTAGTCTTTTTTTTTAAACCTCAAATCCTTTGTTTTCATTCTCTCTCTGAAAACTGTATCGAAGTTTCTAAAGCTTTCAGACTCATACTGCATACCTGTGTCTTGAGAAATAGTTAGATGCAATGAAGGAAGTTTGATATCTTTGTAATGATAATTTAATGGCTGTACTACTTGATGTTAGAAAATTGCTCAAAGTAAAATAGTCCGAATGAGATTACAATGTGTGCAGTCATTAAGAATATCTGATAGGCATACTATGAATCATATATTAAATTGTGTTCTGACTTAAATTTAAAGCATTAGCTTAAACAATTCTCTATAGAATAAATAGTATCTTGACCTAGATTTTGATTATTATCTTTCATTCAGTCTCGAGGAAGACCTTCAAACTCACTTGCCTGAGGCACTTGCAAGCTCCAGGTTTTTTTTAGCTCATGAAAGAAAGATAAGTCACTCTTGAGAAGTGAGAAATCCTACTGTAAAAACCCAGTGAGGGATTATCTCTGTTTCCTTTAACCAAATCACACCTTTGTAGACCCTTAGTTTATTATTATCAATTTATTTGACTCTTTAACCATAATCCATGGCTGTCATATGTTAGCATTGCTACAGCTGGTGTAAGAGAAGGTATGGTTTAAATGTATCCCATTAGGCAATTTTATTTCTAAACTGATCATTTCTAACCACTAAATTAAAATTGCTAATTAAACAAATTTGACCAATGGCTGGAAGCCTGGAAGCAAACAGACCATATAAAACCATTAAGGAGTGGAGGTAGATTAGAAGAGTCAGCTCACTGGGGCTGAATCAATGGCTCAAATGGAAATGGGGTTGGTGGGGGAGGTGGAGATGCGGGTTAGTGGTGAGAGGGAAATGGAAAGCCCTGCCTCAGATGGGAGCTGGCCACACAGAAGGCTGCAGTTGGATTTTAGAACCTTAGTTTTACTATATCACATTCCTCCCATTCTCCAAATTCCAAGCAAATACTTAGTACACATTAAATAATTATTCTGTGAATGTTGTCAAACATAGTGACAACATTATTACTGGTTTAGATGTTGGCAGAGCAAAATTCTCTATTCTCTTTCAAAAGAAAGTTTATGGGGGCACCTGGGTGGCTCAGTACATTAAAGCCTCTGCCTTCGGCTCAGGTCATGGTTCCAGGGTCCTGGGATCGAGCCCCACATCAGGCTCTCTGCTCAGCAGGGAGCCTGCTTCCTTTCCTCTCTCTGCCTGCCTCTCTGTCTACTTGTAATCTCTGTCTGTCAAATAAATAAATAAAATTTTTTAAAAAAGAAAGTTTATGTATTTAATTTTTATTATGTAGCCTGTTAATACTTCCTCCTTTGATGGTTTTCAGCCCATTCTTGGTACTACTACAATCAGTATTTCATCCAAATAAATATCACTAATACTGAGGTCCAGACCCATTTGTTCCACAACATCTTGACATCTTCCCCCAGAATACCTCGTGGACTTCCTAAATTTAAGATGTCAAAATAGCACCCTGGATTTGCCCTCTCTCTTCCACCTGAGACCCAACTTGCCTCCTTCAGATTTCTCCATTGTAGTAAAGGAATCACCATCCTTCTAGTTGCTGAATCCAAATGTTTCAGATTTAGTAACGGCACTGAAAAAATTTCCTTGGCTTCTTTCTCACCATACTCCATTTCTACTACCCTAATTTGAGCCACCTCATTCTTTTGCCAATCTACTGAATGCAGATGCCCACTGAGAAGTCTTCTTGTCCACTCTTGGTCTCCTATAGCCCATCTTTCACAAATAGCCAGGAGACATTTAAACATGTCAAAAAGATTACACCACTCTCTTGCTTAAATCTCTCAAGTGACAGCCCAACACACTCGTAATAATATCTGATTTCCATATCATGGCCAAAGGTTCTGTGTAGTCACCCCTCTACCTCATTTCATACATACCCACTCTCCCCTTAGATCATTACCCACCGCTCAAATGTGTATTCTGACTGTTGTCTATGTATTAGTTTTCTATGCTCAGTAACAAATCACTACAGACTTAACAACTTAGAACAACACATCTATTATCTCATAGTTTCTGTGGGTTGGGAGTCCTGGCATGACTTACCTAGGTCCTCTACTGAGCCTCAGAGGCTGCAATCAAGGGGTTGGCCAGGGCTGAGTTCTCATGTGAAAGCTCAACTAAGGAGGCATCCATTTTCTCACTGGTGTGTTTTTTGGGAGCATTTGATTTCTTGGGGCTGTGGCTTTTTCAAAAACCAATGAGAAAGAGAGAGAGACACACACACACACTAGAGTGAGTCTGATGACAAGATAAAGTCTTACATAAAATAATCTTGGAAGTGACATCTCACTTGTTTTTTACTTGTTATATTTTACTTGTTAGAAGCAAGTCACAGGTACTACTCACACACAAGGAGAAGGGATTATCCAAAGGTGAACATGAGAAAGAGGCAAACACAGGGAGTCACCTGAGTTGTCGGTCTGCCACAGGGCAACATGTCAGCTCTGCTTCCACCTCTGGAGCTTCGCCTGTTCTATTCCTTCTACCTATGAGGTTCCCCACCCAAACCTTCCCGCCCCAAGTTCTGTGCCCAACAATTCCATTCCATCATTTATTCAAAGGACACTTTTACATGGAGGCCTTCTCTAAGACTCCACTCTAAACAAACATCCCCCGACATATGCGTACACCGACACACACACACAAAATCATGGATTATATGGATTATATTATCCTCTTTTATCTTCACAGCCCCAAAATCATCTTGTTTGCTTATTTGCTGTGTGTCCCATTCCCCCCACTAGAATGAAATGTCCAAATGCTCATTAGAGTGGGGCTCATTTAGCACTGTATATTCAGTACTTGGAAGTGATATGCAATAGCATAACTAATATTGTTGAGTACATTTAAAATAATATTGGAATAAAAAGCTGATAGTTCATAATTTTACATGGGACAAAGAATGAAAGAACTATAAGGTTCCCACGTAAAAACTTTAAAAAATTTACCAAAACCCTGTTCTAAATATTAGTCTGCTAAGGTGAATAGTCAAGTATAAAATATATTATTTTGAATTCCAAGGTCTGAATTAAAATTTGTAATGATTTATACCTTTTTATTTTGAAGGGATTATGAAGGAAAATGATACAGCTTATAAAATATTTTATTTCTACAATGATAATTTTATTCCTAAATATGCAGTCCTTCTTTTGTATGAAGATTAGAAAAGATTACAGTAGTAAACCTCATCTTAATTTACACTCCTATGTATTTCCAGGTTAGAAAAAATTGACAAATCGAATAGCTGTAATACTCATTGGGGCAACAAAAAGATATTAAAGTCAGCCTCTTTGTAGAGTGTCATGAGAAAGCAGTCTTTGGTGGAAGCACTAGCTCAGTGTGTAGTTTACAGCTTGATAGACTTAAAAAAAAAAAAAAAAAAGCCAGTTCACGAAGAAGCATTCAGGATGTAGAAATTGATTTATATAAAGCAAAAATCTGAGAAGACTAGTTTATACACCAGAATACCAATTTATATGTTTGAATCTGTATTTGACACGGCGACAAATCCTGACCATTTACTTAGGACATAACTTCCCATTTCACTGAGCAAAATACATGTAGATCAGAAAGTTTATTGATGAATACAGAATAAGAAAGGAGTCAGATGTCTTTATAAGATGGGTCTGTCAGGCTTTGACCACCTGCAGGGTTGCATTACTTTAGGGAAGTCTCTGGCTAGATAACTGAAATTGGTCATTGGCATCAAGCTCAGTTTCTCTGGAGACAGCAGATTTAGGACACTTGGCAAATTCTTCCTCATCCACTCCGTTCTGCTGTTTTTATCAGTCATGATAGTGCCTCTTCTGGGCAACTTATATTTCAATAGAACCAGTTGTAAGCCCAACTTCCAAAAAATGCAAGTAGGTCTTAATACCCATAAGTTCTCAGTGTCAGAGGCAACACTTTTGTAAGTGTTTTATGCACAATGGGCTACTTTTACAGGTGCTTAGTCTGTTTATGAGTGTTGATTTTTGTAGCTCAGAGTTTCACTTGACAACCACTTCCTCTCACTGTTTTCAAACCCTCTTGATATGTCCTCCTTGGTACCTGTAGCCTTCTATGAGCTGACTATATACATGGCTCTTGATTAAATAATCATCTGCTTAGAAATTTTGGTGGCACTAACAGGGAGAAAAACGGAAAATATTTTTGTTAAGAATTTCATCAATATTTAGAAGAATAAGCTATTGGAAAACATCTTCAATTTTCTATTGTGATTTTCAACTTTTTTCTCTCTGGAACAAAAGTAATGAAGGAGAAAATGGAAACACTGAAATAAACAATTTAAGTGTCAAGTTTTTAAAAAATACTTTACCCTTTTTTCGATGCGTTGTTGGAGCAATGAAACATGACACTGATGTGCTCTTTCAGAATTTATGTATTTAATGACTTTCAGGATGGGCTCCATCTACTGAGAATGCTTGCAATGGTAGTTTATTTGATCTTCAACAGCACTACCTCATCTATCTATCTCATCTTTCAATCTGAATGTTTAAAAAAAGGAAAAATGATTTGGAGAATTTTCAAAGCTTATTATGTATTTCAAGGAGAAACCCATTTTCTTTTTCTGTTAGGAAACCAGTAGGACTCATTGACGCAGCAAGATTCTACTTTTACAAAAATATGCCTCCAACCCATGAATTTCACACAAAATTAAGTGCGTAAAGCAAGTTCATTTTATTTGCGGTAAGCTCTTCAGTTAAAACAGTCTAGTCAGATATCCTTCTGCATCTTTAAGGGTTTCTTTTTTTCACAAAATCGGCTACCATTTCAAAAGCAATTCTGGGGTCAGAAGAGAGGAAAGTGTGGGGCTGCAAAAAAATATGAAAAAAATCACTGACTGGAGTGCCCAGGAAATTCTGGACTCAGGAATTCTGGAGTCACCATCTTCTTCCAATTCAATAAGCTTTCTCTAATTCTTCCTTCTCCAATCACCCCAGTTAAAGCCAAGCATTTCTAGATGTAGTGTAAAGTGCCGTATTATTTCCATTGCTGGGATTGCTGGAAGGCCAACCTGAGCCATGAGAAAAGCACACTGGGAGCTTCAGATGGCAGGAAGGAGAAGAAGCAGTGATTCCAGTGGTGGGAGCCAGGCTGACCAGGGTGCCGGGACCATGCTGTTCTCTCCTCAGAGAGGAAGTTAGTGAAAGATACACTTACAAAGGGCAAGTGCTAAGATATGAGGGGTACATTAATGAAGTGAAAGGTGCAGGATGGTTGATGTGGATGATATTAGAAGTTTTAATAATATAGCTTGCTAATCAAAATGATTGTTCTTATCAGTAAGTGGTAATCAGTCAGATGACATGGAGACTATGTTAATGATGTGATTTGAAAGAGTCTTGAGGAGCCCTCTCACCTTCAAATGGACCATTCCCATCTGTGAGACATAACTAATCAAAGTCCATAGGAGATAATGATTAGGAGCAAGGACTTTGAAGTCAGAAAGTTAACTGAAGCAATATGGCAGAATGGAGTATATGCTGCAAATCTGTGGGAGGCTTCACAAAGCTCTAGAGGCAGAGCTAATCCTAATCAGGCCTGAAACAAATTATTCAACAGTAGGGTTAATATCTGGCAGGTTGAGGCTGACCTTCTATGCACGCAAAGGCAACACAGTCTAGTCTGGGCAGTCAGAGCCAAAGTTTCTCAAGTTAGCCAGTCAGAAAAGGTAGAATGTTAATCAGAGCCTTAATTGCAAAGAGGAAAAATTAGCTCTGGCTGATGTAAACAGATGCAATTTTGTTAGAATCATATTGGATCCCTCACAGAATATTCAGAGTTGGAGACCAAACAGGAAGCCTTGTCTAATACCCTAAATCCTGCCTCATAACTTGTCCTGTGAGTACTCTGATGTCAGAGTGAGTGTGTTGGCACAGATGCCCCACCTTGGCCTTCTAAATCCATCAGTGTTGGCCCTGGGTTCTGGACAGTGTTGCATATGAAAATGACATGATGACTACCACCTCTCTCAGCTCCTTGCCATTTTCTGCATGATCATTATGTCTTTGCATGACTCCATCCTGGTTCAAAGTCTGAAGCAGATGTGTCTAATTGGCTGAAACTGGCCAGTGTGTCCATACCTTCACTGCAAAGTAGTCTCAGAAAGTAATTTCTGAGCTTCTGTTCCTGAAAGTTGACTTCGTGTAGTGTGCAAGATTTCCCAAAATGTAGGTAGAAGGCTCAGATGCTGGGTGACTAAAAAAGGACAAATTCCCATTGTGATCTACCACTCTGGCTGCCACTGTCAACATACACCAATATTCCCATATTAACACATATTTTAAAAAGAATAGTTACTACCTTCCGTAATATAATTCTCTTTTACACAACCAGAATTATGATCATTCCATACCCAAAAGGAATCAACCAAAAGTATCACCTGCCTCAGCGTTCAAATCCAAGTCTGAGGTTGTTCAGTAATATCCATCGTCCCTCAAGTCCTGGTATGATTTCATCTCAATATTTTGGGTAGATGAAAGTTTATTTCTGTAACTTGCCATGCATGATTGTATGAAAGTATGTACAAGTTTCCTTCTCCATTGTACATATTAATTTTTTCTATTGATCAGTTTATGTGATGGAATAATGTGAAAATGCATTCTGATTGGATACAAACCCTTGGTATTCCCAAATATATGAGATAGTTGTAGTCTTCTAATAACTTTAAATACTAGACACAGAGGTTCTGGAAGGCACTCTAGGGTTCCCCTTGGTTTCGTCCATAGTTCTCCTTTTTTCTTCTTAGTAGTCACAGTCAACCATCCTATCAATATTATAAACCCTATGAGGAAACCAAAACACCAGATAGCAGTCTCAGCTGCTCTAATTCAATGGAAACAAAATGTGTCCCTTGGTCGAGTCATTTCCCCTTTGGTACCAAGAGCTCTAACTCAGCACACCTTAGAGTTGTGTTATTGAGAAGTAAATTTTTGCAAATGAAATATTAGATATATCAGACAGTTCCACTCCCTGTTCTACTTCTTGGTTCTTGGACTCAAGTATCCTGCCTCTGAAAAACAGCACCATACATTGATTCCTGGTTCAGAGTACATACTGCATCCTGTAGCACAACATCCTAAACTTGGAAAGTAGTGTGTGTCAGCTGGAGCTCTAAGTCTTCATTTATTTCCTTCTATAAGGTCCAGTACTTATGGATAATGGATTATTTGTAAAAGCAGTTAAACCATGACTATCAACAAACTCCCTTACTTTGTCCCCTAGAATCCATTTGCATTATAGCCATAAATAAGGCATTTCTAAGTTCAGAGGTGATGCTGCTGTCAGAAGCATAGCCAATAGAGAAGACAGAATCCACGTCTATTCCATTTAGGACGAAACACCACCTCCTCTGTGCTGGAGGGAACAGAATATGATGAACTTGCTACTAGCTAGAAGATTGGCCCTTCCAGGACATGGTATCCTATCAGGAACATGGGGTTGTTTATTGCTGCTTGCAAAATGGGCTCTTGGCAGTAGCAAAGACCAGATCATCCTTTGGGACGGAAAGTGCTTGTACTGATCCTATCCATGTGTTACTTCCATTCCTACAAGTATGATCACATTGCCCATAAATCATTGAGTAAGTGCTAGAATAAATTTACCTTCACTGAGCAGGAAAGTATGTCTACCTGGTTATTAAGAGCTTCTTCTGTCCACTCTGGGTCTATTCTAAGTAGTCTACCCATATAACTCTTCCCCAAACTTCCATGTCAGCAATCTTGCTTCTTCCAGGTCTCTGATCATTCAGAAAAACTATTAGACAATGCCCATGTATCAGCATGGGCTCTTTCTCAAGCACTTCCTCTATCTGGGTAAAGTGAACAAGAGGATAGCCCATTCGATATTCTGCCATTCAATATTCTGCCCACTGGAAGGATTAAGCCAGTTGGGATTCTGACCTTGTGTATCATGACATAAAACATTGAAGAGAATTTAGGAAAATTTTTGGAAGTGTTGGTCAGGGTCCTTCAAGAGCTGATAGAAAGATGATGTTGGTAACATGCAAGTTATTTTATTTGAGGAAAGATTGAGAGAAAATAGGGAGGGAGCTGGAGAAGGCAAAGAAAGCCATTAGGCTCTGATGCCTTTCTGATCTCAAATAAAGGAGGTGGAGAGAGAGATTTTTGGTGTAAGTACCCTAGACTGCTTGAAGGTTTGAAGAGACCATAGGGAATCATTAAGCCAAAGCTGGCCTTAGAGAAATCAAGAACAGGTTTGCTTTAGTTCCTCTGCTTTATGCAGTCTTTGGCTGGGAATGACCCATGAGAGGTGTGGGGCCACAAATTTCAAAACACAGTAGCTGGGACCCATGGTTAATTACACTCCCTATAGTCAGTGGTCTGTGAGTGCATTCTTATGGCTGCTGTGATGGATAAGACATTCTCAATTATTTGATAATCCTAGAAAAAGTGTGAATATGTTACTACTTAAAATTTTTCATAGAATCACTGAAATTATTATTTTTTAATACTTTGTTTTATAATATCCAAAATTCTGCCTTCCTGGTTATGTTATTATTTAATTGACTTTCTATTTTCCTTGATGGTCCCTTATGTTACTTAAAAATCACATAAACCCATAATTATTATTGTAATAAATAGGATCAAGATAGAGATATTACCAAGATAGTCAATGGTTTCTAAACTGGCCTTCGTAAAATGGCCCCTTCTGGATGGTTACTCTACTCAAAGAACTGTTTCTCAGTTTTGCAAATCTAGAACCATGACTGCAGCATATCCAGTGGTGATCAATCTTACTAAAAGCTTTAACATAAAAATAACTAAACACACATGATGACACATAAGCCAAATGCCAGTGCATTTGTAATGACAATATATTAATTAATTAATTTATAGTGAGAATATAATTTCCAGAAGAACTTAAATATTCATGTTGGCTAATCAGAACACAACTTCCATCCACTTAGGAAACTCTACAAAGAGAAGAAAATTAAACTTATGATTGGTAAGCATAGGATATAAAGAAAGAAAGTTAATTAAAATCATAACTTAGGAGAATAGTTTTGGAGTCAAGTAACCCAAGGTTCTTTGCAGAATGTTCCTATAAGTAACCAATTTCACCCATAGAGAACTGATGATTTTTTTTTACTTTATTTTATTTTATTATTTTTTAAAGATTTTATTTATTTATTTGAGAGAGAGGCAGTGAGAGAGAGCATGAGCGAGGAGAAGGTCAGAGGGAGAAGAAAACTCCCTGTGGAGTTGGGAGCCCGCTGCGGGACTCGATCCCAGGACTCTGGGATCATGACCTGAGCCGAGGCGGTCGTCCAACCAACGGAGCCACCCATGTGTCCCTTTTTACTTTATTTTAAAGAAATGACTATTTCAATCTTCTTGAGGGGGCATTCATAATTTTTCCATGTCCTGACTATGACTAATACTATCAAATCAGTATCTGTCCAGTTATAATCCCAAATATACTAAATTAATGAATATGTTATTGTGTGTTCAGTTTTTCATTATCTTGGTTGGAGCTCAAAATTTTATATTGCTATATTGTTTTATATAAATATATATTTACATTGCTATATTGCTATATTGTTTTGGGGATGGTCTCATCTTCCACAGCTCTATGCCCCTATATTCTAGAATTTATGTGTATATAAGGGACCAATGTTTTCTGCCTTTCTATTCTCCTCAGTATACCTGGCACACCTCTACTCAGTTTTGAAGGCTCAAAAATCACATTTCAAGCACTATCGTCTGTGAAGTCTTTTGTGATTGTCAAACTTCCACCCAGTCCTGGACAGCTACATAGTCCCTCCTCAAGGTACCAAAGGCGATGTTATCTTTATAGCACTTGTCACATGGTGCTATGGCCGTCCACAGGACTGGATGATTCAGAAGGGCACATCAGGCATGATGGTCTGTGTCATACCAGGTTCTGTTAGAATAATTGGTTATGTAAACTGGCTGAAGGCAGGTAACTCAGAGGCGTGAATGCCTGGGAGTCCTGTGGTCAGTATCAGAGGAGAGTCGGATCTGAGTGCCAAATTGGTGACCTCACAGAGGAAATGAATTGGGAACAGAGAGAATTAGGAACAGCCTGGGGAGCAGAATGGGATGGCTAGGACTTGGGCGATTGAGAAGAGAAGAACATCAGTCCAGTTCTTTCTGACGTTGGAACAGATGGGTCACAGAACTTGAAAACACAGAAACAGTTGTCTCTTTTGCATATCTGTCTTGACTTCTAGGCTGTGAGTTCACTGTCATGATTTATCTTTATATTCCTACCCTAGCAGAATACATGACCTATTGAAATGTTGAATGGATGGGTGGATAGATGGATGGTTGGTTAGATGGTTGGATGAATGGATTTAGACTTTCAAATTTAATACTTAGCACTGCTACTCTTTATTTTTTTCCTGTTATGTATAATTCAGCTTTTATTTATACTTTTATTTAATAAGTTGTTTTCCTATGAGACTGAACTGGAAGTTATAGCAGAATTTCACCAAATATGATATTTGTCATCTGGTTTATAATACTCTTTGAAAAATATGATTATATTCTATAATTTTGTTCATGGATTTAAAATTTTCCATACATATACAGTTAGATCTTTGTCCTTGGAAAATGGAAATTTTCATTTCTGAATTGCATTGGAAAAATGCTGATACGTGTCTTAATATCTTAGAATGATATTTGTATACATATAAACAAATATATATGTCCACATGTGTGTTTATTATGATGTGCACACATAATTAAGGTTTTAAGAGATGTGACAATTACCAAAGCATATTGTTTTGTGGAAATTTGTTTACTCTTGTAGAAAACATTGTAACGTTTTCCAGTGTGTGGAGACACAAAATGAATAAAATTAGCAAAAAGCATGTAAAGTATGTTAAAATTCAAATGGTATTTTTTTTTAACTGGCAGATTTAGCAGTCTGAGAAAACAGAATGCACCAAACAGAACCCAAAGTATAAAAATGCTGAAAAAAATGGGGAAATAAGTTAATACCAACTACTATTTATAAGATATTATTAAAGAAAGTTGGTTCTTTGTATACTTTGGGATTAAAAACAATGTGGTTTACATCCACTGAGAAAAAACAACCAAAACTAGATTTAAAACCAGAGTAATATATATTAGATGTCAAACAAGGTAACAAGTTTTCAAGCTAGGTCCTAAAGGCTTTCCAGCCTTCTTAGGTGCTGATGGTTTTAAGGCAATTATTTTCCACACCCTCAGTTTTCCAGTGTACCTTCCTAACATCAGTATGCCTAAGTACCGTGCCTTTAGCTTGCTGCCTCTCCTTTTCCAGCTCCCTTGCATTTTACAAAATCTTGTCAAACAGAGGGACAATTTGAGAACACATAGTTCAACAACTATTTGCTGATTATATTTGATTGAATCTTAAAAGTTATTTTTCTAGGTTCTTTTAACTGCAAAACACTTAGGGCAATTATAAGAGTGTTTTACATTTTGGTACAATCCATAAAAATGCTTTCCACTCTAAATTCAGTGTAAAAATTATTACTTGCAAGCATCAATAAGCAAATGGCTTTTTGTTTTACCTTAGAATATCTATTGCAATGCACTGTTTATGTAAGATCAATAAATATTGACTACATTTTTCCACCTAATTTATTTTACAAATAGGAAACAGTAAAACCTGAAAATATTTTATTTTTTTTAACCATTTTTTATTTTATATTTTATATTTTCAGCCAGGTTTAAATATTTTAAATATTTTATATTTTCAGCCAGGTTAAAAAAAATGTGCATCATCATCTGATTATACAAATAGGATATTTTGGCCTCAATTTTTTAAACTAATTTTATCAAATCTCTATGTAACAATAGAAAAACATATATAATTCTGTATGATCTTTAATGCAATTTCTTAATAGAATCTTAGAATTTCAACCATGACTTTAGAAAACGTATAATGTTCTAAAATGTTCAGTGTGAATAATTTATATTATCCATAATTAACACGTACTAATTTGTGTTTTTTAATTAAATTTTATCTCATTTGTAGTACTTTCTTAATAATTGTGTAAAGTAACATTTTTTAGTTGTAAGTAAGAAATATCAACTCTGGGTAACTTAAAAAAATTAATTTATTGGAATGATTTCAGATGTTCATAAGATCATTGTGAAGCTGTGAACAAGACAGGGGAAGGGCAGTGAAGAGGACAGATCCTGGGGCCAGATCTGCAGTTACTATCTCAAGGCTGGTAACAGCTGCAGATGTGAAGAGAGGCCATGATTAATGGCAGCCTCTAACGTCCAAAGAGATGCAAATAAGCATTTTGGTTGGGTGTGCAGATTTCCACAAATTGTCCTTTTTGGAGTTTGGAGAATCCATCCATCTAAACCCCCCAAAATCTCACTGATGGGAGAAAATTCCTGTGTTTTCGTAAGATGTATATTGTCTCTTCTCGCATGTATTTATAGTACCCAGGCAGAGAGAGTGCCACTATTTCTTGCTCTCCAGATTCTATTAAATGACCCATCAGTGTCATGATCCAACCTGATACTCTACAAGATGGCAAGATAATTAAAGTCCCTGTGAACTAACTTGCAGCCAAAATTGACAGATTACTGAGTTGGAAAATAAAAGTGCACTACTGTTCCTGCTAAGTAAAAGTAAATCGCTTCTGTTTCTTCTATTAATCAAAATATGGAACTGGGAGTGCATGCTGCTTCCCACGTTGCTTTAGCAAGAAGGCTCTATCACAAACAGCAGCACAATGATTACTCTTTTATTCTAAGAACATACATCTATTTGGTCCAATTAACTCAGGGAATTAAACGGAAATACACGAAGAATTATCACTCTTAAATTTCTCAAGTGTGATATTCCCTCACAAATGTGGTATTACTTTTCACCCATGATTTTGGTTTGTAAATGTAGGGTTAGCTTGCAGCTGATCCCAGGGATACCTGGAGCCTGGTACTCTGTCACTGGCCAAGATACAAATGAAATGTACTAACCAGTGACATTTAATATGCTTTTTAACATCTGAAATTCCCCTGATGCACTCTGGACTCATCTACACTATTTATTAAAATATATAGATTTATAATCTATACCTATTTTACCGGCTTACACAGCAGGCTTTGGGCTATGTGACCAGTGGGAAGTATAAAGACCATTTGTGAAAAGGGAATCCTTATATACTGTTGTGGGAATATAATTGGTATAGCCATTATGGAAAACAATGTGGAGATTCTCAAAAAATTAAAAACTAGAGCTACCATATAATCCAGCAACCTAACTCATGGGTATATATCGGGAAGAAACAAAATCTGTATCTCTAAGAGATACTTGTATTCTCATGTTCATTGCAGGATTATTCACAATAGTGAAAGCATGGTAACAATCTAATGCCTTCCAGTGGATGAATAAATAAAGAAAATGTGATATACACACACATACATACACACAAAAGAATATTATTTAGCCATAAAAAAGGAATAAAATCCTGCCATTTGCAACCACACAGATGAACCTAGAGGGCATTATGCTAAGTGAAATAAGCCAGAGAAAGAAAAATACTGTATGGTATCACTTATATGTGGAATATTAAAAAAAAAAGCGAATTTCATAGAAATGGAATAGAATGGTGGTTGCCAGAGATTGAGGGAAGGAAGAAATGGGGAGATGTAGGCCAGGGGTATAAACTTTCAGCTATAAGATGACTAAGTTCTGAGGATCTAATGTACAGCATGGTGACTATAATTAATAATACAATATTCTATACTTGAGAGTTGCAGACAGTACATCTGAAGTTCAGCGCGCACACACACACACACACACACACCCCAGAAGAGTTAATTATGAGGTGATGGATATGTTAATTACCTTGGCGTTGGTAATCATTTCACAGTACATATGTATATTAAGCCATCATATTGTACATTTAAATATATGCAGTTCTATTTTCCAATAATTTTTCAATTATTCCTTAACAAGAAGGAAAAATAATTACCAAAAAAATAAAGTATATATGAAGACTTAAATCTAAAAATAAATAAAAGATCCCTGGCACACTTTTTTCGCAGAGACAAAGGGCATCATGTGCATCTGAGGGAGGACTGGAGAAATTGTATGTGGGTGCTCATGACCAATCTGAAGTTGCATTTTGCTTTTTTGTCTCCACTTCTGTCTTTCCTTTTGTCCAGAGAAAATTTTTTTGAGTAAGTCTTGCTAGAGTCTGGTGAATCTCTTTGATTATCTGGCCCGTGTAATTGATCCATAAATGGGGAGCCTCAAGAGCTTCCTCTCCTTGACTCTCTTTTGTCATAATAACCTTTATTCTGTGGGTTAGGTGGTTACTAAAAATTCCTGCCATCAGAAAAATAACCATAGCACACAGATTTTAGATTTAAAAAAACAATTAATTTACATTAAATCTGTTAATAATGGATTAAAAATTAGCATTAGCATTAACTCAGAGTTAGTGTATTATATCTAACAACCCAGAAGCTTTGAGTATACTCCTTTCCCCAATACAGTTACCTGAGTGAATAAATATAGTTAACCTTTAAAAAAAAGTACAGGCGAGAGATGCACAGGGTGCACTTTTGTGTTGTGACTGGACCCCAGGGTTTCATTCAAGGGGCTGTGGTTCTCTTTTTGGAATATAATGAAAAATCAGTACTCCCTACTGTCTATTATGGTAACTCAAGCCAGGCTTCTGTTTATCAGATTTAGGAGATCTTTTTACTTCTTTCCTTATACAAATTAAATTCTAAGTAAAAAAGTTACCCATTAGTTTGATTCCTAGTAATGTCATGACCAATTGATCGTAGCCACAAATCTGTGTAGATCAGCTTATTCTGATGAGCACAATGGCATGGCTGAATATTAAGGTAGATATACCCAATCTCCCACTGGATTTAATAATCCCACTGACCTGTTTTACCCTGGGAACTTTACATCTCCTTTAAGGTCTTATTGCTCTTCTCAGTTATAACACCTCCCAACAGCACTCAACCGAGGGAAATAAGTTAGTAGGGAACTCACAGAGAATGGCATTTTCCTCTTTAGATCTCAAATTGTTGGTGAAGGGAAATTTTCCAGTACTTTCTTAGGGAACATAGTTAGAAGGTGAGCCATATATGATATATGCACCCTAAATTCCTATCTCTGAAAGACTTTATATTTCTTCATTTAAATTAAACCAAAGTTTTTGCAACACAAATTACTGTCCATTCAGCCAGAACATTCATTAACTACACCAGGAAACTATTAAATAAAATATACCTAATCACCCAAAATAGCACATGGAATCTAAAGTCTTTGGAAAATATACCCATCTTGACAAATTCATTCTTTCTGATATGACTTTCCTTGTCCAAGCACCCTCAAAACCCATTCTGAAGGAAAAACAATGTCCCTAGAGTTTGGCTGACATAAACTAGCAAATTCCATGCACACGCACATGCATGTATATGTCCTCGTGTGTGTGTGTGTGTGTGTGTGTGTGTGAACATATGAGCCTTCTCGGACTTTCAGTTTTCATTTTTGTCTGCCATAACACAGTGGGATCTACATCTAATTACAGATCTGGATATTATGAGATGTTGAGTAAGAAAGAAATGATTGCGTTTTTTTCTTCAAGGGCACAACCTCAGGCAAGGAAGTAAGAGTATCTTCAAGTGCGGGAAGAATAGCTCTGTCAGACAAAGAAGGGAGATTTCCTAAGAAAAGATGCTTCACTGGATGATATGTCCGAGGGCCTTTGGGCTTTGGCGTAGGTTGCTCAGAGTCTTCTGAATGTGCCCACATAACTCCATTTGCACTGTTAAATCAGCACTCTTTCAGATGAACACCCTAATATTCACAGCAGAGATCTACCCTTCTAGGCTATAGAATCAGCTCCTGCTGTGATTAAGTCACTCAGCTTTTGGCTCCAGGATGGTTATAGAAAGTGTTTTAGCCCATGCTTGGAGCACAGGAGTTATTATTTTGAGTTTGTTGCTCCCCTGCTTGTATTATGAAGTGTCGCCAGAAGCAGGTCCTCAACTCCCAGTACTCCCAGTTCTTCACTGTTTGATGATGATCTCTGGTGGTGGTAGCTCCATGATCTCTCCTCAATGGAAACTTGTTTATAAGTAATCTCAGTTGATAATGACTGTTTCATCAAAGGGGTTACAAGCTTTGCTTGTAAGATCAAGAACCAGAACGTCATTGCTTTTCACCTTGACGTAGATGATCAGTCTCAAGAACACTTCCCTAAAGTTCCTTTTCCCACAATCCAGTATCTGGTACCAACATTTATGTTAGTTAGGATTTAATCCCAAGCAACAGAATTTTAGGCAAAAGGAGAATGGACAGATATTTGAAGGGCTGGGCTTGGAAACTGGCCGGAATCAATCGATGCCTGTTCTGAGGGTAAGGAAGCCGAAACCACATTAAATATTTCTTGGCAGGAATTATCTGGGCAGGTCAGTGTTCGTATGGAATAAATGCCAAACGTTTTCAGGGTGTTTTTCTTGATGCTCAAAATTCACAATCTAGGGGCTCCTGGGTGGCTCAGTCGGTTAAATGTCTGCCTTCAACCCAGGTCATGATCCAGGGTCCTGGGATGGAGCCCCATCTCTGGCTCTGTGATCAGAAGGGAGCCTGCTTTTCCTTCCCCCTCTGCCTCTCTCCTTCTCTCAAAAAAATAAACACAATCTAAAAAAAAAATCATATTCTAAGGTGGAAGCCTGAAATTGACCTTCTTATGTCATATTCTTCTCTCCCAACTAGAGTAATATAAGGACACCTAATACTGTCCCACTGGAATTTGATATTTCCTCAAGATATATATTCTAGGAGGAGGAAATGGATGTGTAACAGCCAACCCATGCACAAATAAACGAATTTGATCCAAGTTTTTAGATAATTATATTAGTTAATTTGTCTATTATAAATTTAAGACAGGTAGTTTGGTGACTTGACCATATGATTTAATTGATGCCTCCCTGTCACTTTTCAGCACATTTTCTAGTTTTGTCCTATAATTTCCCTTCCTTTCTTTTCTGTCCCTTAAGTTTTCCTCTGTCTTACTTTAGCATTTCCATTCCTGAGAAAGTTTCAGAAGCTGACAAACTGAGCCCTTTCCTCCCCAAGATCCCAGTGAAATAAAAATGTGCAAGTATTACAAACAAACATACTCACACCTGATGAAAATAAGGTAGTAGTTGTCAGTGGGTGAGAGAGTTAAAAAAACAGTCTCACGATATACAGTGGAAGGGAGGGGAGTGAAGGATGAAACAGGGAGAGCAAGCCACAGTACTGGAGCAGCTGAGGACAGTCTTCCAGTAGAAACCCTGGAGTCATTGCTCGCCATCCACGGGGTTAAAAAAAGAGCAAGGAAATGAGGACGTTGGCTGAAAATAAGGGGAAAAAAAATAAAGTCTGAACATGATAAATTTAACCACTCAACCACCTATTTAACACCCTTACCACTAGGCAGGGAGCAGGGTGCAGGAAGGAATATTTTAAACCATAACTCTTTCTCAAAGACTTTGAATGAATGTTCAACAGATAGTTTACTCTCCAGTGCACAGGTTGGTACCTCAGGCCTGGCTTCTTCTGGCATAGAGGGCACAGCTGGATAGCTGGCTCCCTATTTTGTCACCCTAAAAGAAACTCAAGGAAACAGGACTTGCCCATCTTATTCAGAGCTTTGGAAATTCTTACCCAAGGAGGAAACTTGGAGAACAGTTCCATTTAGATAACAATAGAGGAAACTCACGCAAGAGATCCAATCTTTCTTTCTTACATATGAACTGACTTTTTAGGATTGATGCTGATGGTCCCTTATAATCCACCCTTTCTTATTTTCCATAGTTGTAGGATCTTGACTTTAAGCAAATCATAAAGCTACTCAAAGTAAAGATCATATTTTCAATTGCCCTCTAAGCTAAAGGTGGCACTGTGATAAAGTCCTTGCCAGTGGTATGTATAGAAAGAAGGGATATGTTCATTTTTTTGGAGAGAGCATGCCATCATTCCCCTATGCATCCTGCCTTCAGATAAAATACAAATATAAGCTTGGAAAGGGCCATTGTGGACAATGAGTGACCTTAGGAGTGGTAACCATATATAGTAGAACAGCAAGACAAAAAGAACTGAGAATCAGTGGAGTGCCATTCCAATTCTGTAATTTTTTTCTGTCCCTGACAGCTAATTATATAATGCTAACTAATATAGCAATAAAGAACAATAGCTACATAAAAGAGAAACATCAACATTAATAGAAAAAATGAATTTTCTGGAGAAAAAAATAATTTAGAGAAAACAGGACAAAACTAACTCATATATTTAGAAATAATTGTACATCCATAAAAACCCAATACATCCACAAAAGAAGAAATTTAAAAAAGAGCTAGCAAAGGCTAAAAAATATGACTTCTTGCACCCACAAGAAAATCAATAAAATATGGAAAAAATAATACCATCCAAAATGTCCAAATTTTTGAACAAAAAAGCAAAGAGAATGAAAGTGGGAAAAAAAGGATAAAAAAGACAGATTTAGGTCTACATTTAATAAGCAAGAATCATAGAAAAAGAGAAAATGAAATAATTTTTTAAAAATAGAAAACCATTATCTAAATTGGAGGAAGAATGTGAATACTCAGCTGACCGTTTCTACTAGTGAGCCCTCTGAAATTGTGAGGACAGAAAGAATTTTTAAATTATGCTGAGTGAAATAAGTCAAGCAGAGAGAGTCAATCATCATATGGTTTCACTTATTTGCGGAGCATAACAAATAACACGGAGGACATGGGGAGATGGAGAGGAGAAAGGAGTTGAGGGAAATTGGGGGGGAGATGAACCATGAGAGACTATGGACTCTGAAAAACAACCCGAGGGTTTTGAAGGGGCGGGGGGTGGGAGGTTGGGGGAGCCAGGTGGTGGGTATTGTGGAGGGCACGCATTGCATGGAGCACTGGGTGTGGTGTAAAACTATGAATTCTGTTACGCTGAAAAGAAATTAAAAAAAAAAAAGTATTATCCTAAATGTACCCAAAAAAAAAAATCCAAAAAATGCCTGAGTTGAAGAAAAAAAAAAAAACAACAGGTCTGGGATAATCATTACGACCATTCACAGAGATCTGGTTCTTCTTTCACGGTAAGATCAAAGTTATCTGTTCCCTTAAAATTGAGCATGGCCATGTGACTTGTGACCAATGACATAGGAGAGGAAATGATGGCTATAATTTTGGATGAAGGCTTTAAAAGCTAATATGAAGTTTACGCTCTTCTTCTCTCTGTCACAAACCAGCAGAGATTTGGGCAAGAGGGTAATAATCCTCTCAGCATGGGTTCTGCTGTTGAAGATAGTATGGAGAAAACCCAAGGCTGACTGGGGATGGGTACGAGTTGTAATCAGGAGATAAACTTTATCATTTTAGGTTACAGACATCTGGGGTTGTCACTGCAGACACAGATCTTATCACAAGATCTCATCAAAAGAATGAAAATTGGCACTAGACTTCTCAAGATTAACACTGGATACTAGGGGGAAAAAATCAATACCTTCTAAACTGAGGAAATGATAGTTAACCTAGAATGCCCAATGCTGCCAAATGACCATGGGCAAAATAAGTTCATTGTCAGACATGAAAGAACGTAAAAACTTTACCTCATATTTCCTTTCTTTGGATATTCCTTGGGGATGTGCTCAGTAAAACATGATTCAGAGTAATTTTCATCATGGAAGATTGTGATAATTGGGATGATTGAAGTGATGATTGAGATATCACTTTGGGAAACATTGTGGGGAGAGTTAAGATGTACTGGTTTCCCTTAAAGGATTGTCATTTGCTTCTTTGTGTGCTGAGGTATTCTGAAAACCTTTTCTCCAGAGCAAAGATCAGAAGGCAGCACTCTAGATCTTACTAGGTTAGTATTAGCATTCAAGCTATACCTGTATCTTCTCCCACCTCACCAACTCTAGTGGGGGTGGGAGAGGAAGCAGTGAGAAGAATTACATATGGAAGAAACAGCTCAAGGAGCCTCTAGCCATCCTGTCACTCATTCAGTTAATTCGATAAACATTTTTGATCATACTCTATATACTAATCCCTATACTATTCCAGGGAATTCAGAGAAAAATAAAACAATCTCTGCTTTCAAAAAGCTCACAGTTTTTCAGGAGAGATTAGCTCCTATAAACCAAGACCCATGCAAAGTGATACCCATATCATAAAATTGATCTAAGAGGAAGGAGTAGAGAGGGGGAGACATTAATTCTGTGTGATGAAAGGTGGGGTGCTCTAGAGTCCTGAACGTTTTGAGAAGGCCCTGAGTATATAAAGTTGCAGCTGAAGCTGGCATCCTCTGGTTGTGGGAAATAATCACGTTGCTTTTTCACTGAAGCCAATTTGAGGTTTTTCTGTCACTTGCAAACAAAGTTCTCTAACTGAATTCCCTAGCTCTAGGAAATATTATACTAAGTAGAAGGAGAAAGAGAATTAGTCTAAGAACTGCCAATGAAAAAGCAGCAGGCAGAAGGAATAAATGCAAAGAGGCAAGAATAAGCCACCTAGAAAGCTAAACTAGGGAGAGCCTCATGCGAGAACGAAGGTGCATGGAATTCACAAACCTTTAAACAAGCAAGGCAGCAAGAGCTGGAACAGAATTCACAGAGGTCACAGTGGAGCTGTGTTAAGGTGATGTTTGAAAACTGGAAGCTGAATTCATGAGCTATAACAGGCCTTACTGCCGTGGGGGGGTCATGTGGAGCCCAGTTATGGGTCGTCATAGTGGTTGGTTGCATGGATGATGTAACCTTCTTTGGTGGAAATAATTTCATATGTTGGTGCAGCAAATTAGATGTTGGAATGAAAAGTGTGGTTGTGGTTATGTTTGTACTCCAAACAGAATCAGTTTGTGGCTAATAGAATGATTTGTGTGAGCAATATTGCTGGGTCGCTTTCTTATGGTGTGTGACAGTAGGCACTGAATAAAAGCCTCACTTCCCAGCACATCTGTATTTGGAGAAGTAATAAGCAACAATCCCCCCTCTCTTGCCCTCTATACATTTGAGAGAGTGGGCAAGAAAGCTCACTTCCTTGCAGTTCCATGTGAAAGATGGGATGGAATGATGGGTTGAAATTAATAGGCTGACATTTAGTCAATGTAAATATAAAAACCGAGTTTCAGGTAAGATTTTTAAAAGTAATAGTAAGACAGGAAGTAATGCAGGAAGATTCTATGAAAGAAATCTTGAGTTTTTAGCTCACCACAACTCAAAATTGGGTTATCCTGCTGGAGACAGAATTGGGAAAAGTATTTATGGAGGGCAGGGAAAAGATGGATCTGACTGCAACAGAGGCTGAGGAAGAAGGAAATGAATGACTTTCCTTAGCTGCATAAAGTGGCATCAAGCCCCAAGCTGAGCGCTTTTCCATCAGCCCCGTGGACAACAGGGAAATGTAGCCAAATATTAAGAATGAGGCGCCATGAAGGAAATGATCCAGGATGGAAAGCTGGAGACCTTTGGGTCAGTTGAACTAATTTCTGAAAGCGGTCTAACTTCTGAACGCTGCCCCATTGGAAAAGCCTGCTAAGGTCTGGAGGCCGCGCTCAACCCTTAGGTGGCCTCATCCCGCTAGGCTCCGCCCCCGCGCCCGAGGAATCTGGAGCTGTCCCAATCCCGAGCTCCGGTTTAGCCTAGCCCCGCCCCCTGTCCTGCCCCGCCTCCTCAGTAACCCGGACGACGCTCCCGCGTCCTCTCTCTTTGCGCCGGGTCCCCGCACCCCTGCGGGAGGAGGGGCAGCACCGGCGCCCGGCATTGCCGCGGGTGGGGAACACACTTCAGCGGAACCGAAAACCAGAATTGTTCCACGGGCCAGTCCACCGAGGTTCGTGACGGCAAGGGCGAAGCTCGGGGCAGGACTTTCACAGCTCCCGGGAGAGGCGGGCCGTTCTCCCGGCAGTCCCGTGCCTTCCGCGACCCCCGCAGACCTTCCTCCTTAAGTCCGTGGACTCCGGCTCTGGTTTCGAGAGCATAGGCCCTCGCCATTGATCTCAAGAAGTGAATAGAAGTAGGAGCCAGGATGGGCGCTTTTCCTGCTTCCCAGTTCACGTGGCCCTCTGAGGGCAGTGGGAAAATAAACAGGCGGAGGAGTAAGTTACTAGTCCTGTCTAGGGTTAGGTAGGCGCAGACAGGGAACTGAGATGCCCTCGGTTTGCGTAAAGATAACTTCATGTCTCATAAGTTGGAGAGATCAGATTGTTATCCCTAAGGTCTCATTTGTATTGGAATATAGCAATACATATACCTAATTCGGATATACTGGCATTTCACTGAATTAGTGATTAGTTTCTCCTGTAGCGATTGCACTTTGGACTTAAAAAAAAAAAGTACATTTAAACACATAGGAGGTACTTGATATTATTTGTATGAAGGAATCTTATTTCACAGTTTGGGACAGGAAGAGAAGTTATTCTGTTAGCTAATTTTTAACTTTTTTCTTCTCTCCTTTGCTACTATTATTGTTCCTGATTTTCAGGCTGAAGTCCATAAGCCTTGGAGAGACCTTCAGCAGTAATCTCTAAAAGTAAGTGAACTGAACCACGCCCTGCTTTCAACACTTTCCCTGCTTTGTATTTTGATTTAACCATCCATAAATATCAGTTAGTAGAAAATGTATGATTTCTATTTATTTTACTTACCCACCTAATTACCTACCACTGTGTGCTAAAAGCATCTAAAAATTATGATTCAAGGGATAAACGTTTAGCGACTCTTTAAACTTCTTTATGTGATTCTTTTAGTCTTTCAGGACTATAATTATTGATATTTTTCTGTAGTTTTCTTTAATCTTTCATAGTAAAAGAGCTTATGGTGGTAATGAGAGCAGTTCTACTTCTTATAAGTGATTTCGTTGGTGATTGTAGAATCATTTATTTTGAGCTCTCTTGATGACAAATAATAAATATGTCTCCTGTGGTTTATTGGCTTTCTCATATTCCACAGTGATTGAATTCTAGGGATAGTAGTCAGCCTTGGACATAGTCATTCCCCAAGTAGCCTCTGTCTATACAGTGCAAGGCCTACCCCTTCCTCTGTGTTTCCTGATGAGGGCATCTCTGAGGATAGTGGGTGGGAGGATTACTCTTTGAAGAATTTTACTTGGGGGCCAGAAATTTAAACTCTCACCATGGGACACATACAGTCTGACCCAGCATTCTTAAACCTTTCATCCTGTATTTCTCCATTCTCATTTGTCTTTGCATGTGGGGGCCAAACTGTGATACAAGAGCCAACCAGCAGATCAAAGAATCTACCAAATCTCTTCTGAATACCAACAGTGAAATGGCTTAGGGCAGCCTTTTGATCTTCAGCTCAGCATTCTTGGTGCCACATGTAGTGCTGCCCACTTGCTGGTACTGGGGGTGCTGCCTCTGGGTCCTCTTCATAGACTGCTTTCCCCCCCCCAGCTCCTGGGGAAAAGCTGGTTTTGGTGCCAGCCAGAGAGGTGCCTCCCATTCTCCTGGCTCTGAACCCTTCTTGTGTTCCTTCAGTAGCACCCATCTTGTGTGATTTCCTCTGTGGTCTTGAGCCAGCAGAACCCTGATGCAGCGCCATTGTCGAGGATGTGTTCCATTTCTGCTTCAGGCCTACGACAGTCACCCGGAAGCATTAATCCCATTTCCCATGTGGGAGCTCACCTAGGACCTGGGAACACTGCCTGGATACAGCTCATATTAATGGAGAGCAAAAGGCTTTCTTTACTCTATAGGTATAATTGAAGTCTAAAATGACAGGCCCCTAAGCATGCTTGCATTTTTTTTTTCTCACCTATTTCCTCTTGACTGCTTCTGTATGCTAGAGTGCACCAACTTCCTACTTTAAGAAAATTCAGCGTAAAATTGAACTTATAAAAAGAGATGGTGATTACTTAGATTTAAAAAAATTGTTGCAAGAACCTTTAAATATTTGATGCATTTCAAATATTATGTGCCATAACATTCAGCTTACACGTTACCTATTGTGTAAAACAAAATACCTTTATGTGGCCATGTAGCAATTGTGAAAGACAAAATCCCTTTTTCCAGCAGGCATAAGCAAGGTAGGATGTGGGGTTTAAAGCAGGGAAGGAGCCTGCTCAACTTCTACCCTAACTCAGAGCTTAAACTTTCCAACATAGGTTGGTTGGGGAATATTTATTCCAACACTCAGTTAATAACTTTTTTTTTCCACTTTATCATTCAGCTTTGACCACCCCCCCCCCCCATTCAGAGTTCGTGCCTTGAGGCTTGCCAGCAGGGCTTGCAGTACTTACATTAAACTAAATTTAAGAGTAAAGGTGCTCCTGCTGCTAATGTTCTCAGATCAGAGGAGAGCAAAATGAAGGAACTGGCAGCTGAAACTTTAATGGTAGGAAACGACTCAGATATTGAAAAAAAAATCACAGTTCATATGTGTGACAAAGAAGACATGTTCCTCTCCATGTATAACATTTGCATTTGATTTCATTAGATGCTTATATTTTCTAGCAAAAATTGTCTAACCCAATTAAACATCAAAAAGGGTAAATTTTACATCACATATTGGTAGCCCAACTTTTTTGGGGAGGGGCTTTTATACACCTTGCTGGCTGGATTCAGCTCTAGAGTTTGGTCCTTCTTTCTGTCTATAAGCAGACAAGAAGCTGGGTCTTTCTAGTACTTGGAGAAATTACAGGTACTATGTCCTCATTTTGAAGCTCCTTGGTAACTTTCAAGGGTCCTTGTAATTATGTAAAAATCACCCTGCCACAATGCCCTTGCAAGCAAAGTAGAGCTCTCAGAACAGTCTTAATTTATAGAGGATGAAATGCCCCATCCGAAGCAAATACAGTCATTGTTTTCTTCCATCTGTTTAAAAATCCATTTTGAAATCCTTTTAGGGATAGACAGATGAGGGTTAAGAACTGAGATGGCCCAGATTTGCTCTGTAACATCAGAGGACTCTGGAACATAATAGACTCTTCATAGCTTCTCTGAAGTAGGCTCATGGGAGGTGGGTTTAGGAGAGCCTTTGTTATCCTTTCAAGCCTGTACTTGAGATCTATCTTTATCTTGACCATAACTTCTTACCACATGTTCTGCATACAGTTGTCATTTAATAAGTAGTGGTTTCCAGGTAACTCAATTAGTTAATATGACATCTGATTAGAAAAACAGATTTTTTTTAATTACAAAAGAAGTCACTATATTATGAAGTTACCACGTAGGAGAGGATTAACATTTGCTGTTCACACGGTGTGTGTAAGCTATAACTATATTAAAATAAGTGGACGTTATTTCATGGATCATATCATGCCCTGATAATCTGGGTAATACTAGGATTCCATAGTGTGTAAACCGTGACACTGATCCTCATTAAAATTTTCTCTTTAATTATGCAAAAATTTATTTTCATAATAATCTTCTATTTGTAAACACAAGACTGCCAGTTTCTACACTGGATTTCAAAAGGTTTTCCCTTGAGTCTTATTGTTCTTCTATCCCGCTCCCTCATGGCTTGTTAGAGGAACATGGTACATTGACTGTCTACAGCTGGCTCTACCTCAGGTCTAACCACATCTGTCCACCTTGACCTCTACCTAAGCAACTGTCTTCTCTCACTCACATTTCATAACAACCTCCCAGCTGGCCTCCCTGTTGTTTGCCCTCCTTCCCCTACAGTCTAAGCTCAAAAGAGAAACCAGAGTGAACCTTTCTAGGTGCAACCATGCTCAAAATCCTCTAGTGGATTCTTAACTTCATCAGAGTAAAAGTCAGTTTTTATAGTTATCTTCAAAACCCTCATCATCGGAACACTCCCAAATTTCTCTTTAACTTCTTTGACTTTATCTCATCCTGCTCTTATTTATGCCTTTGCTACTGGTGAGCATTTGGGTAATTTCTAGTTCCCTGCTTAATTTTTTGCCATAGATCTTGTCATCATCTGACATTGTATATATTTTGCATATTTGTATGTTTCTTTCTCTCAGATCCACCCCTATAGTGTAAATTTTCTGAGATCAGAGATTTTCATCTTTTTTGTCACTGCTATATGTTCAGCACCTAGACCAGGACCTGGAACCAAGTAGTAGCTCAATAAATATCTGTTAAATATATTCAAGACCCAGGTTGCTAGTGCTTTATCCTGAGTCACACAGGTAGTAATTATTGGAAGTAAGTGATTTAAAACCTAAAACAAACCTTTCACTTGCTTGGTGAGGCTAAGGATAGAGGTCAAAACTGGTGGACATGGTGGGGGAATCAAGAGGCTCTGGCCTTGTGGATGACTCTCTAACCATAGAAGTGTGCTTTCTTTTGCATCTGAAAGCCCTTGCAGCAGGTGATAATTTTTCCATTTTAAGTCCACAGACGCATCCTATTTAAGTAAATTTTAGATAGTTTTTTTTAAAGATTTTATTTATTTATTAGAAAGGGAGAGAGAGAGAGAGAGAGAGAGAGAAGGAACAGAGAGGAGGAGCAGAGGCAGAGGGAGAAGCAGACTTCTCGCAGAGCCGGGAGCCCGACGTGGGGCTTGATCCCAGGACCTTGGGACCATGACCCAGGCCAAAGGCAAATGCTTAACTGCCTGAGCCACCCAGGCACCCCTAGATAATTTGATTTTATAGACCCACCTTCATTATTGCTCAGTTACCTTCCTCACTGTGACACGTTGCATTTCCTCAAGATGGCCACAACAATATCTCTCATCCACATTCTCTTCATACCATGTGAGGTTGATGCTCTCCCCTCAGTAGGTGAATCGATGTTCGTTAGCCTTGACTATGAACAGATCTTTCATCACAGTAGAAGGGATGCTATGTGACTTCCAAGGCCGGCCTCTGCAAGTGGCTATAGTTTCCGCCTAGCTTTTCTTTGGCATCCTTGCCTTTAGAGCCCTGAGCTGCCACTTGAGAAATCTGAGACTGCTATGCTGTGAGGAAGCCCAAGCCCTACGGGTAGCTATGCGTGATGTTCTAGCAAACAGCCCAGTTCAGGTCCCAGCTAATAGTATTGACTATCAGATATATGAGATAAGACACTTACAGATGATTCCCGACCCTCACCCCAACACCACTGATTTATCCCCAAGCTTCTGAGTCTTCCCAGAAGAGGCTCAGCATCATGGTGTACAGAAAAGCCATCCTGTTGCACCCTGTCCTAAATTCCTGACCCACAAAAAAGTGTGAAAGATAATGAAATGATTGTTGTTTTAAACAATTTTTCCCGGACCTCTGTATTCTGAAGTGATTTGTTATACTATGGTAGCTGTGTGTCTCTTGGGGCAGCTGTCTGCTTGTTGAGAATCAGTCTTAGCACCCACCACTTCTAAGGAAAAGCCTTTATTTGTGAGGAAGAAAGTTTTTAGAAAACAGCAAAGTATGAGCAATTTTCAATTATTGATTGTAACAGGAAAGCAAAGCGTGAGCATTTGAAATCCAGAGCTGTCCTAAAAATCTTCACTCTTTAATTGCAACCATGTCCCTTAACAAAACTCATACCAAAGCTCCCCATCGTCTGAATATTCAATGCATTTATCAGATTTTTCTCCTTATCCACTTGGTAGGAGAGATGCAGACAAGTAATAAATTGGCCAAAAGGCAGATGGTAGAAGAAAATAATGAGAAACAACCTGCAGAATCCACTCACTGAGTATCATTCCTGAATAATAGAGCTATAGCTCTACACACAGAGGCATTCTCAGCTCAGATGACAGACTGTGGATCTCTAATAATGTCTTAAAGAATTCTTTGAAAGATTCATTCTTTAAAATACTGTTTGTTTGTTTTTTTGTAGTCTAAAATGACCACGCTGCCCCCGTTGCCCATGACACGCCCAAAGCTTACATCTTTAGCCAGGCAGAAGCTACCATGTTCCCCCAGAACAATTCCAAGGTATGTAACCCTGGTTTTCATCTCTTTTCCTATAGAACGAATTTCTTGCAGTAAGAAATGTCAATAGCACATCTCAGAAAACAAAATTGTTCAAAGACAAGAGTATATTGTTATATTCGGAATATTCAAATTTGCTATTTCAAAAGGATCAGTGAAGCTCATTCAAATACTAAGAATTTATTTAGTAAGCTAGTACTCAATTGATTGTTTTATTACCTATTCTAATTATATCATGGTCCTAGGAAACTTTGGAGATATATTTCCTTTTAAAAACATTAGTGGAGAATTGAAAGCAGAGGCTTTAGGAGTGAAAGGTGTACAGCTTCCAATCTGCAAGGTCCTGAGTGCCAATTTCTGTTATGGAGGGAGGAAGACACAGTCTCACTACTAGGGTAAGTTGGCAGGCCAGATTTAGGTGCTGAAATGATCCTGGGCTAAAATCGCTTCATCACACTGCTGCTACACTAACCAGCTGCTGAGTTCCTAGAGTTGCTGCCCGGAAAGTATAGAAGAGAACAATGTGTTTTGTCACAGGTATTAATGAGGATAGTATTATTTATAAGTTGCCATTTATAGTTTTATTGAGTCATAGTGATGCATATTATTTATTGATATAAATAATTTGCACATGTAGATTTGATTATTTTCTTTATATGCCAAATTTTCCCTTCTGACAAGGCAAATGATCAAAGTATTATGAAACTACTTTGTTTTGAAAAGGAGCATACTTTATTCTTAGTATTTCTGGGAAAGACCAATGTCCCTGAACCAAAATAAATGCATACAGTTAAAACAGCATGGAAGTTCCTATAACAGCAAATCAAAGTTTCTTCTCAAAAAGTTTTAAAAACAAATTTTTTGATACATGCATAATTCACAATATACATATATTCTTATTTTCAGTTTTACTTTTGAATAATGGGGAGTATTTACAAAATCTGAAAAAGCTTGTTCTTCCTGCCTTTTATAATGCTTGATAATCCATTTTCTTTTCAAAACCAGCAAAAATGGAGCCCAATCTCACATCTCTAAAATAAGATGGATTTTAAAGAACACTATTTCTTGTATTTATTTTGTGGAAGAAAAACACTTTTTTCATAACCATTTAAGGCAAAGTTTTGTATCAAGATTTTTCTGGGGCACCTGGGTGGCTCAGTTGGCTAAGTGTCTGCCTTTGGCTGGGAGCCCGCCTCTCCCTCCCCCTGTCACTGCCCCTGCTTTTGCTCTCTCTGTCTCTCTGTCAAATACATAAATAAATCTTAAAAAAAAACAAAAAAACAAAAAAGATTTTCCATTACCTTCTGAGTAAAAACAGATGCTTGTTTAGTCCCATACTCCCATTGTTTTGAGATGTTAGTAATATGCTTGTTTTTAAAGGTGTAATGGAGGTTGGAGGAAAAATACACTACCAGTGTAACAGATTTCTCATTAAAGTCTTCTTAAAGTCACTTTTTTAATAATAATTTGAATTTTATGTGTGACCAAAAACCACGCTGCCCCCGTTGCCCATGACACGTTGCCTCAAACAACATTTCAGAGCAAAATTTGGTAATGTTTGGAACAGATAAATGTTTTATGTTTGTATCAAGCAGGTGTTCTTAGTTCAAAATCCTGGGCCAAACAGAATATGACTTCTGTATTGCAAAATTATAATGTGAAGCAACATGAGCAAAATGGAAGAGCTTGAAAGTTTTGAGGAGAAAACTCCATTTTTCTTAAGAATTCATTGATTGTTTTAATGTATTGCTGATTTGTTTGCATACTGAGTTTAAGATTCTTCCCTATCTCTTAACATTCAAGAAAATGAAAATTTGGAAATTTTTAATCAATAATCAATCTCTGTAGCTACTGTAGAACCTTTATTATATATGGTATTATACCTTAAATATTTCTGTTCTTCTGGTAGCATTTTATATGTTTGGGAGGTTTTCAACTTGATAAAGCAGTGCTTTATTATTTCTTTCCATTTCATTTAGGTCTCGGTTGATCAAAGAAAAAGATGACATAGATCATTACCTGGAGGAGAATTCCAAAGGATTGTCAAAAGAGGAGGTTGCTGCGTAAGTATAACCTCTTAAAAGTACTTTAATATAAAGTTTGCTTCTTTTGTCTTGATTCTTTATTGAAATTTCAATTTTCCTGTGCAGTACGCTTTTTCACGGGAACATGGCATTTAAAAATTAAAGCTCATATTAAATAGTGATAAGTCATGTCTATTGATCTTACACATATCAAAGTCTTTAATTTTATGGCCTTCAAAATTCTCATATTTACCAAGATAATATACTATCACATTTGCAATATTTTAGTTAAGTCTATGCCATTAATTGCTTATTAACTTCCATTTTAAGGTGTATTGCCTCCATGGGGGGAGAAAACACTTTTAGAGAAAGATCATATCTTTTTTTCCTAGTGATTTAAAACAAAAATTCTGTACTAATGTATGTTCCTCCCCCCACCAAAACTCACAAAAAGAATGAATGCATCATAGTTTATCAGTTGCTTTTTAAATAATTCTAAATTGTCTGGATTTATTTTATCAATGAACATTATAAACTTTGCCATTTTATCACTAGTTAGAAACTTATGGTTTAAGTAAAAACTATAAAAACCTTTGTAGGTTAGTGAGAAATGAGTAAAAATCTAAAATAATAGCTGAACAGATTTAATATTTCTTCTTATAGACTTTGTGACCATGTTATCATCAGATATTTAGATGCAGGCATTGAAAAATGGAAATATTATAAATATACATGCATCTTATGAAACTTATTAAATGATACAATTAGAATATTTTATGCAGCAAATGTTTTTAAAACATCCTCCCAATTCGTATTGTCTAGTGCTATGGGAGTCCACTGGAAGAGTTTTCTTAATATTTTGGTATAGTTTTTCATAGAGTCTAAAATTCCAAGTTACTTGATATGTTTCATATTACTAGATATTATCTGTGTCAATTTGCATATAGTGTAGAAAAATGGAATAGTTCATTCTGTCTGGAGCTACTTTATTTTAAAAAGTGACAAAATTTTACAATACCTTTAATCACTGTCTGTCTCGGAACACTATTGGCTGCCCATATGTAGTAACTGGGACCTTTGGTTAAATGCTCTGATTGTTATTTTTTTTTTAAGCTTTCAGGGTATTTTTTTTTTAAGATTTAATTTATTTATTTGACAGACAGAGATCACAAGTAGGCAGAGAGGCAGGCAGAGACAGAGAGAGGGGGAAACAGGCTCCCTGCTGAGCGGAGAGCCTGATGCGGGGCTCAATCCCAGGACCCTGGGATCATGACCCGAGCTGAAGGCAGAGGCTTTAACCCACTGAGCCACCCAGGCTCCCCTGATTGTTAATTTATTAACTTTCCCTGGTAACCTGTTGGAGAAAATTAAAAGTTAATATTGTCTGATAATAACTTAAAAGAAAAATATATATAGGTGATATTTTCATTCTGATTTAAATATAATGATATCCAAGTATCTGTAATTGACTTAATAATTAGATATTAAATTTGGAATTAAACTTATACTTCACATATTTTAACAAGCTAGAAATCCATATACAGCACTTAAAATCTGTTAAACTTTCAGTCTGCATTGAAGAAAACTTTAAAGCAGTGCAGAATAGGATTTGCTGATGACTATTCTCTTAATATTTTTTTCATTAAAGGTATTACGAAATTGATTTCAAATCCATAGTATGCTACAGAAAACAAATAACACTGGGTAATTCTCCAGCCTTACAATTTCATTCTCCTTAAAGTTTCCTGCAGCTGAATACGTTTTTAGACCAAAGCTAGGATAGTGGATGCAAACCTTAGTAGGAAGATAGCTGGTACTTAGCTCACACTTCTGCCTTTGATTGGCATATATTCTAGACTCTGCCACAGACCAACTAATTGAATAGCATGTAAAGGAGAAACCTGATGAATTATTTCAGCACTCTCAGCAATACTCAGCAGGTACCGTGAGGAATTATGCATATTCTGTTAACCAAGGAATTGCTAGGTAAAACTTTTTATTAGTCAGTCAACTCTGAAAAGATAAATTGGTCAGCAAGCATTTAAGTGCCTACTTTATATCTAATACCAGGTTTTTCGCAGTGGGAGAGACAGTGATATCTTATCGTACAATATTTGGCCCCATCCTTGTCTCAATTTGAGATAATAAGATTTGTGAACAGGAAAGGAAAATGGAATGCGTGAGTGCTGATTGTATTGTGAAGTACAGCCTCAAGGTATAGAGGAAATCAGAGAAAACTAAGGTGGTCGGATGAAACCTGCCACGGAAGACAGATTTTGAGTTTGGCTTTCTGTTTGGTGGCATTATAAAGTTACCAAACTAGTACTTCATAGAACCTCAGTATACAAGTGGGAGAAATTGATGAATCAAATTTTCAACAAGAAAAGCAGTATCTAAGATATAACTTTAAATCTGTATGTACTGCTTTGTTTTTCTTTTCGATAGTAATATATATTACGTATATATAAAGATGGTAAGATGGTTGTATATATGTTCATTGTATAATTGATAGCCACTAGCTTTGATATCCCATAATATGTATGTGCACTCATCATCTAACCCAAAATACGCCAGTTGATTTATATATAAACTCACACTCTGTGACTTTCCTTCTATCAAAATTAGTGGAGTTCCTATTCTCATCTCAGGATGATGCCTCTGCTTGTGCTCTGGATACCATGCCCTCTTACTTGTTCTGAGACTTTCTCCACATTTAAACATGTTTTTCTTCTACATCATCATTTTCCCTTTCAACTGGATCAATCTCACTAGCATTCATACCTCCTTTAGTATTTCTCTTGACTTCTTATCTGCACCCCCTCCCACACCCCCACGCAGGTTCTCTCCCATTTTCCTCTACCCTTCATAGCAACCAGAAGCACTGTCTCAGTATTTGCACCCATTCTTGCATCAATTGACTCTAGATAGGTGTCTGGTCCCAGAAGTCACAGAAATCTCCCAGTTTAGAGTGACTAACACCTCCATTTTTACCACACATAATGATCACGTTTCTGTCCTCATCTTGCTTGACGTCTTCACAACATTTGATAGAGTTGAGCTCTCTCTCATTGGTCATTCTGTACCTGTGGCTTCCAGGATGCCATGTTCTATAGTTTTCCTCCAGACTCTGTGCCTCCCGAGGCTGGCTTTCTCTTTGCAAACCCTCAGTGGTGGGTTGTCCTAGGGCTGAGTCCTAGGCCCGCTATTCCAGTGGCACTCCCCCTGGATCCAGTCTTAAGTACAGCAGTACCCTAATGACTTTCACACTTATAAATCCTGAGTTCTCCATTGAGCTCCAAATTTTTATATCCAACTGCCTCCTTTACATACGTACTTGGGTACTTAAGACACATTCTAAAATTAATCTGGCCACAAACTGGACTCTTGATTTACCCCTACTTTCCCTCACCTCCCCGACCAAATAATCCCCCACAGTCTTTCCTCAGTTCAGTAAGTGGCACCAAGGCAGCCTTGAGTTGCACCCTGACTTCACCACGCTCCCCCATCTAATCCATCACTATGTTCTATCAGATATAACTCCTAAATATATCCTGTCTTCATCTGCTTCTCTTCATTGCATAGCCACCATCATCCCTTGCCAAGATCACTAGAATAGTCTCCCAGCTGCTCTTCTCATATCCCCTCTAACTCTGTCGAAATTCAGCCTCCAGAGTCATCTCTTGAAAAAAAATCAGATTATGACACTCACGTGCTTAAAACCCTCTGAGAGCTTTCCAAGTTCTAAGGTTTATCATGGTTTGGACTTTACTGTGCATGATTTGGATTTCCCTGACCTTTCTGACTTTATCTCCCATTTTCTCCACTACTCCTCCTTTCATTGTGGCCTTACTGCTGACACTTTCTTGTCCTACAGTGTCAATCATCTTGAATGTGACCTCTTTAGTCTGCCATTCCCTGACCTCATAATCCAGTAGCCCCCATCCCACCTCTGTTTACTCTCAGCCAAATCATCTGGCTCTATTTCTTCTGTAACTTGGTTTCCCTCTTGCACTGGGAGCCTGCATGTCAGCTGTCTTCATCCCCAGCAGAATGGATCTGCACAGGAACAGAGCCATGTCTCTGTGTACCCTGGCATGGTTGGAGCTCAACACCTGCAAGTTAAATGAATGAATGAGGGAAGAAAAGGTCAGACTGACACCATGAAATAGGTTTCCTGTTGTGACTATTGTTTGGTTATAATATCTTCATCTGGTTTGAATATTGAACCATAGCAGCTTAATTCCTCAAAGAAGTGGTTTATGTATACAAGTAGGGGTATACAATTTAAACAAGTAATTGAGCACGACAAGCTAGAGTAGTTGTTCCTGGGATAGCCAAACCCATTGATGGGGGATCATTTTACTTTGGAATGGGTGAAGTAGTTCCTAAGCAAAGAGTTTCTGGGTTTTTCATTATCTACATTTACAGAAGAATTTCAGTATGCTTCATTCCTTTTTAAGCGACTGGCTTATTTGTGTGCCTACTAGGTACATTTCCCCCCACATTTTGTACTCATGTACAATATGATTGACATTGACAATTTGACTTTCTTAGATAAATCTTCAAATAGTTCATCGATAGTATTTGACTGACTTTTAACAACTGAAAGATCTGTTGTGGTTCTGTACTTTGTTTTTTATTCTGTCTTATAATGTCAGAGTATCGTATTTTTTTCAAAGGATTGAAAGTGTCACTTATTATCATATTGTAATTGCTTTGAGTAGCTAAGTAATGAAATTATCCTTTGTAGATTCAAAGAAAAATTTCTGGGGGGCAGTTTTTACAGCTTCAGCTGTGTATATGAGGATACAAATAAACAAAATCATCAAGGGACTGAAAATGCTAATCTGCTCAGTATTACTTTCTGCTGCAGATATCACGTTCTATTATGTGGGAGAATAGGTTTAGTTCAGAACTGTGCATCTCTCAGATACTGCTTTCTTGCAGGGCACCTTTCAGCACCATCAGCTGAAGTGTGCTAAGCACCACTTTGTCAGCACAGTGGCAATTAGAACTGTCAGTTCCCACATTCAGCGAGTTTGAGTTCTAAAGAAACAAAGAGCCATTTATTTTCATAGCTTTTAAAGCCTTTCTCCTCTTCCTCATTTTGAACTGATTTGTACTTAGGCGGTAAAAGTAGCGTTTTGCCAATGTTAAGTTTTCATCTTGAGTTTATTTCCAAATTGTCTTCTAAACGTGCTTTTACGAACCGCAGATATTCTTGTTACAGGCAAATTTAGCACCTGGATCTATACAGTGGCCAGGTAATCAGAGTATATGTAAGGGGCTGAAGATATTTATTCGGGTTATATTTCACCCAACCCTATGGGAATTTAGGTTCCTTCCAGTGTGCTGTTCCTCTGCTTCATCAATCTTGTTTACTTCTAAATAATTTTGTGAAATCATTTTGTTTTCTCTCCAAAACATTTTGCTCTCTTGTAAAGTAATAAGTGAAATTCTGTATGGAGTTTTGCAAATTAACTTTCTGAAATGGACAGTTGCCGAATAATTGGTTGGGTGACTAATAGGAACAGGCAGGGAAGAGAGGGAAAGGAAGCGGCCCCTCTTTCCTTCTGGCTAGCAGACTGTGTTTCAAGGTCTTCCTGACTTGAGAAAGAGAGACAGGATTTTGATGTTCTGAAATGGAGAAGTGACTATTCCTTACCCTCTCATGAATATAAAAAATTAAGCAATAGCAGAGACTAATAATAGGAAATGAGGAGGGGTACCTTTCTTGTTTATTTACTTTCATTTATTTGCTTACTTTTTAAAATTCTAGTATTATCTTCTGCAGCAGATCTCTAGGATGTGAAACTAGGAAAGAAGAATTGTTCTGACCATAACTTTAAAAAAAAAAAGAATACTGATATGAATAAAGTTTAAAATCTTGGAATTTAGTAAATCTAGTTGGAAGGAACTTTAAAAAAGAATTCTTCCCTAGGTGCAAAAAAGATCACAGGCTTTCATCAAAACCAAGTCTAAATAAATAAAAAAGGAGGAAATATTTCAAATGTCAACACAACACAGAAATGCCAATTTCTTAGTAACTTATGTCTTTATGTCCTTTAAAATATTTTTATATATGGTGTTTAAACTTAGCAGCTCTATTAGATTAAAAAAAATTCTTTGTAAGGTAAAAGCATAGGAATCATGACATTACAGCTCTGGCTGTTATGGGAGCTGATTTCTTCCTCAGTTGGAAATTTGATTTTGCTGCTTAATACCTGTGTAATCTTAAGCAGGTTACCTGATTTCTCTAATTTCTGATTTCCCTACCTATTTTGAGAACAGAGTAATAACAGGAAATTCTTATAAAAGTTAAATGAGATTCTCTATATGAAGCACATATACACAACCCCCACTTTAGCTATTTAACTGTCATTGATTTTTTTTGCTTTTAAAGCATTTATTAATTAATATAAATAACCTAAATACTTCACATTAACTTTATATGTTGATTTAAGTATTAATATTAATTTATCACTTTTCTATAAATATGTACAGTCACATATTTTGCTTTTTACTAGGTATCGTGTTCATCATGTTGAGAGTTTTTAATAAGAGATACATTGCAAACGAAGTAATGCTAACCAATGAAGAGAAATTTTTTTAAAATCTCAACTTATAATGAGTTTTTCATAAACTAACTTATGCTGTACCATGCAACACAATTTGTACAGCCTGCTAAGCTATTCCAAACACTTAAAACATTTCTACAAGTCACTTAAACTTAACATTACTATGATAAGATTGCTTTACATGTAAGGAATATAGCCAAAGAACATGGCTTTTCTCATAATAGCTTATAAACCTGGAAGTGCACAATGGCCCTCCTCTGTTTGGAGATCATCTGGGAAATTGCTCTCTCATGAACAAGGAACAGAGTGATAAAAGGAGATAAACACCCAGGTACCCCAGGGGTTGAATCAGTCAAAACAGTGGGATGAGCCACCCAGGGGTCCCCCATTTTAACTGTTTTTTAAGTGTACAGTTCATGGCATTAAATATATTCATACTCACCACCATCTATCCCCAGAATTCTTTTCGTCTTGCGAAACTGAAACTCTGTAGCCAATAAACAGTACCTCACTCCTCAGCTCCTTGGAACCACTGTGCTACTTTCTGTCTTTGTTATTTTGGCTCCTCATATAAATACTTTATATAATTAAAATCATTCCGTAGTTATCTTTCTGTGACTGGCTTATTTCACTTTGCACAATTTCCTCAAGGTCCATCCATGTTGTAGCATACATAAGAATTTTCTTCCTTTTTAAGGCTGAATAATATTTCATTGTACGTGTAGACCGTATTTTGCTTATCCATGCATTCATTAATGAACACTTGGGTTACACCCATGTTTTAGCTACATAATGCTGTATGAACATAGGTGTACAAATAACTCTTCAAGACTCTGTTTCAATTTCTTTTGATTAAAACCCCAAAAGTGTAGTTTCTAAATAATTTATAATTTTATTTTAAGTTTTTTTAGGAACCATCATTCTGCCACAAGAGTGGCTATAACCATTTTATAGTCCCACTGACAACATACAGGGGTTCCGATTTTGTCACATCTTCACCAACATTGTTTTTCTTTCTGCTTTTATGATAGTAGTCATAATACTGAGTATGAGGTGGTATCTCATTGTGGTTTTGATTTCCATTTCCCTAATGATTAGTGATGTTGAGCATCTTTTCTTGTGCTTATTGGTCATTTGGATATCCTCTTTGGAGAAATGTCTGTTCGAGTCTTTTGACCATTTTTGAATTGAGTTGTGTTTTGCTATTAACTTTTGCGAGTTGTCTGTAAATTGTGGGTGTTAATCCCTTATCAGATATATGACTTGCAGTTATTTTCTTCTATTCCTTAGGTTGCCTTTCACTCTGTTTATGGTATCTTTTGATAATGAATGTCTTTAATTTTCATGAAGTCCACTTCATCTGTTTTGTCTTTTATTGTCTATACCTTTGGTGTCATATCCAAGAAATCATTGCCAAAACCCATGTTGTAAGGCTTTTGTCCTAAGTTTTCTTCTATTATATAGATTTAGCTCTTATGTTTAGTTTTCTGATCCATTTTAACTTATGTATACATTGTTAGGTAAGGGTTTAATTTCATATCTTTTGGATATCTTGTTTTCTGGCCATCAGTTGTGAAAAGACTGTCCTTTCCCCACTGAATAGTTTTGACATCCTTATCAAAAATCATTTGGCCATACATGAGAAGATTGATTTCTTACTCTCTTTCATTGGTTTATATGTCTTCCTTAGCTTTTTCCAATAATATTTTATGGTTTTCATTATATAAGTCTTCCATCTCCTTACTTAACTCCTAAGTATTTTATTTTATATATTGTTGCTATTGTAAGTTGTTTTTAAAATTTCCTTTTCAGATTATTTATTGTTAGTGTATAGATATCTACTGAATTTTTTGTATTGAACTTGTATCCTGCTAATTCGCTGAATTTATTTGTTCTGATGGCTTTTTTTGTGTGTGCAATCTTTAGGGTTTTGTAGATAGGGTTTCTACAACACTGGCAACAAATAATTTTACTTCTTTCTTTCCAATTTGAATGCTTTTTACTTCTTTTTCTTGTCTAATTGCTCTGGCTAGACCTTTCATTACTGTATTGAATAGATGTGATAAAATTGGATATCTTTGCCTTATTCCTAATCTAAGAGGGAAGCTTTCAGTCTTTCATGATTATTATGTTTGCTGTGGGTTTTCATATATGGCTTTATTATGTTGAGGTAGTTTCCTTCTATTTTTATTTGTTAGGTGTTTCTATCATGACAGTATTGAACTTGGTCAAATACTCTTTCTGTATCATCTGGTCTTTCTTAGGGACAGTTTCAGTTGGCTTATTTTTTTGTGTCCTTCAATGGGATACTTCCCTGTTTATATACCCTGTGATTTTGTTACTATGTTGTTGTTGTTAAAAACTCTGGTAGTCAGTTTCTTCACCTTTTACAGCATTTGCTGCTATTTTGTTTTTGTTTGATTCTGGTTTGCTTTGTTTTATTGTTGTATTCTGTCTTCATGACAAGGAGTAGCCTGAAGTGTACTTTTAAGGTTGTCCTAGGTCTTTTTGAGCCTGCACTCTTCCTTAGGCATGTGTGGTGACTAATTCCCCCCATGTACATTTACTTTTAAATGTTCTAGCTTTTAACATCTGGCTTTTGAAGGGTAGAAAAAAGAAAAAATAAAGGGGAAAAGAATGGTGCCAGAATAGCACCAGCTCTTTGAATCTCCTGAAAGTTGCCTCAGCCTGCAAGGTAGGAGCTTATAAAAATAGAGGTATATGTGCAATAACGGCTGCCCTATTCTGTATCTGCCTCTCCATGATCAGAAGGAACAATCGATGATCAGAACACAGAACCCCAAGACAGAGTCCTTATTGCCTATCCTGGTTCCTGGAAGCACATTTGTATGCTGAACCTGGAACTAGTGCATGGATGCCTGCCATGGGGCTGGGTGGATGAGTAGCTGCCACTGAGCTAAGAGTTAAAACTGACCAGATTAGTCACAGTTTACTGCCCAAGCCTTCCCATGGAAGTTGCAAAGCTTCAGTAGAGTGTAGCACTCCAAAATAATTACATCAGATTGCAGTTACTGTCTAGGTTGGGAGACAGATTGATGGAGCTTCTTATACCACCATTTTTCAAGAATTCTTTTCATTATCATTCTCTTTTGAAATAAAAAATTTTAAATGTCTAGTTATAAGAAATAAAAAGAATGTATAAATGTATAGAGGATAATTTTCTTTAGTCATTTTAAAATTATTTGGAAACTGTTAAAATTTTGTTTGGAATGGTTCTCTGAGAACATTTTGTATATTTATATATTTATTTATTAAAGATTTTATTTCTTTATTTGTCAGAGAGAGAGAGAGAGAGAGATCACAAGCAGGGGGTGGCGGGCAGAGGGAGAAGGAGAAGCAAGTTCCCTGCAAAGCAAGGACCCTGATTCGAGGTTCAATCCCAGAATTCTAAGATTATGACTTGAGCCTTTGGCAGACGCTTAACAGGCTGAGCCACCCAGGTGCCCCTCTCTAAGATCATTTTAAATAATCTGTACTTTCTTTGATCTTAGAAGGTTCTATATATATATACACACATATATATAGTTATATATAGTGTATATGTTTATAAATATATATAGTATTGTGTATTTGTGTGTATATGTATGTGTATATATATGGATATCTATCTATATATTTTATATATATAATATATATTTATATATTATATATATAATTGTGATTTCACTTAATCTCAGTTTTCTACATATGACTATATAAACATCTTTTATATATTTTAAGCACTTCTCTTCAAGTTAATGTGTAATCGTATTAAACAAAATCAAATATTGTGAGAAAACCTAGATAGAGAAGAATGTCATCTCCTTTGCCATAATCCACACACCCTGGGTAAAACTTGACAGTATCCTTCCACTAAAAATAATATCAAGGATATCCCACTAATTGAGATATCAGATTTAGGTTAACCAACATCAGTATATGTATGCAAACTTTGGCATAAACAAGAAAAGCTCTAGAAAAATGGTATTATACTATCAAGAGGAATGCGTGGAGCCATCTTTAGATGTCTATAGAAATGTCTATAAAATTGGGTTGTCTGATTTCATAAGCTTGGCTATATTGTTTTCTGTGAAAAACTCTCATTTTTCTAATTTTTCATGGATTGAAACTGTGAAGAGGAGGCTAACACACTGAAATGACATCTGATAAGGGGAAGTCAAAAGAATTAGCCACTAATAAAAAGTCAAATTCTCTGGGGATATACCTTGGAAAGGCAAGTAATGACCAGGCCCTTCAGGTACTCTTTTCAGTGTGTTTACATTGTGCTGGAATTAAATAATTGAAATTTAGTAACAAAGTATTGTTTCATTCATCTTACTCTCTTTCATATGGTAGGGAAATAAGAAATATATTTTAGGAAAACAATATGTTTTGATTTGCTAGTTTTGTTTCATCCTGGACTCTTTTTTTTTTTTATATTTAAGGAGTTTGGTTGTTTGGAATTCACTGATATGGATCCCCTCAGTTCTTAATTAAAATTAATTATGCATTAATTCACAAAGTAATGTGTCTTCCAAAACTCTTAGGTAATCAGTGGGAAAGAATCTTTCCAAACTTCTTTTGCCCTTTAATTTTTTTCATTACATTCACATTATTCCTAAGGGGTTAGAAGTTACGTAGAATAATTTTGAAGTGCTTAAGTTTTATTCTAGGTATCTTGGGAAATCACTAGAGCATTTTAAGCAGGGAACACTGTGATGTAACTTCATTTTAAAAGGATCACTAAGACTGCTCCATGGATATTTGCCTGGGTAACAGCCCAAGTGAGAGATGATGGCAGCTTGGCCAGGGTAGACCTAGTAGGAATTATAAAAAATGGCTTGATTTAGAATATATTTAGATAATAGGGAGAGCAGAGCTTACCAACAGAATGAATGTGGGAGTGAGTAAAGGAAGTAACCAAAGATGATGCCTTGTGAATCGACCTGAGCAACTGGGACAATGTCTTATTCACTGCTAAGTTTCTAGTACCTATAACAGTACCCAGCACATAGTAGGCACTCAGTCAGTATTTTTTAACTAAGGCCAACCACACCTCAGTCTGCACAGTCTCCACCATCCTACTTTGAAATTTATTATTTACCAAAATAATAATAATGACTAACATTTGTTGAGCACTTACCATGTCTCACAAACTGCTCCAAGTGTCTCACATATATTAATTCATTTAATCATAGAAAAGTCTTTCTTAGTTCCATTTATAACTTGGGAAACTGAAGCACAAATATATTAGGTAACTTGCCCACAGTCACACAGCAAACAAACAGAAGAACAGGAAGTTGAACCTATGCAGTCAGGTTCCAGAACCCATCCTCAAACCATCACACTATTCTGTCTTTGGATTTACGCAGGTCTTCATTAAACCACAGTTTCTCTCATCTCCTCAGTTGAGTGCATTGCCATTCCCTTGGCCTAGAATGCTTTTTCCCCTTATCATTTCATGGCTAACTCTTACTCATTCTTAAATGGCTTCACTATCTTCCATAAACCTGTGACTACATCTGTAATAAAATGTACTACACCTGTATTCCCCATGATTGTTCCTATCGTGGCACCCATAGCATTGCATTGTCATTGCTACTTCATTTCTTCTACTAGACTACAAGCCTCAAAAAGGCTGGAGCCATGACTGCTTTGCTCACATGTGCATCCTTAGTACTCACACAGTGCTTGGCACACGCTTAGGGGATCAGTGAATGATGATCTTATACCCTTCATAGCCTTGTGTATGTGCTCTGCCTGAAATGCCTTTCTCCTCCCCCCACCCCCATGCCTTGTGTACTGGGGAAACTTCTGTTTTCCAGGTAACTATTTCTTGCTCTGTGAGGCTTCCTTAGAGCCATCCTCAGCAACAGGGCAGAGTTCAGAGCTCCTGCTTGAACTCTCTGAATAGCCATTGACAATAATATGTGTGTAGGATTTTTTTCCTTCTTGATTGTTTGACAGATTATAGACTGTGACTACCTGTGGGTATGGTTATGACCCATAACCATTTGGGGATTTGGGGTTTGGGGATCATGACTAGCTTTTTATTTTTTAAGATTTTATTTATTTATTTGACACACAGAGAGAAAGGACACAAGCAGGGGGAGCTGCAGGCAGAAGGAGAAGTAGGCTCCCTGCTTAGCAGAGAGCCCAGTGCAGGGCTCCATCCCAGGACCCTCGATCATGACCTGAGCTGAAGGTAGGTAAGGCAGATGCTTAACCTATTGAGCCACCCAGGCACACCATGACTAGCTTTTTAAAAAGGAAAGCAAGTGTAGTAAAATAGAATAGAAAAGAGTATATTGCATAGAGTAAGGCTAAATATTGGGAGGTTACTAGCTGTAATGCAACAGAGCACAAGTTCTAAAACCAGACACCCTGGTTTTAGAGCACAAGTTCTAAAACCAGACATCCCAACTTGACACTAACAAAATAACTGCTTGACTTTGGCCAAGTTATTTATCCTTTCTGCGTCTCTGTTTCCTCATATGAAAAACAGGGACAATAATAGGGCCTGGCTCATAGAATGATTACAAGGAATAATTAAGTTAATATTTATAAAGAGATTAGAACGTTTTGAGGATTAGTGCATTCAACTTTTGTTTCGTATGCATACATATATAGAATATATATGTGCCTGTACCGAACTGGTGTGGAAAATGTCTTTCTCACTGTGAATTGCCACAAGGAAAGGACTCTGCTCTAGGCTTAGAGAGCTTTGAAAGTAAGGATTGTATTTCATTCTTCTTTAACACTCTTCTGACTTACATAAAAGTAACACTTTATTTCTTGCTTTCTTTCTAGAAAGGATTGAAAAAACTTAAAGTTAACATTTTACATTACACAGGTGTCAGATTGTAAATAGAAAATGAGAGGTAAATAAAGGAAAAGTCAGTACAAATGCTGCCCACTAAAGTCAGTATAGTTTCAGTCTGAACCTCTGGGCAGGTTGGGCAAAAGGGGAGATGTGATGGACTATAAAGTTCTCATTACCTGATGAGAGGAAAACATACAAGTTCTTCACAGAGACAAGCTTTTTTCCTGATTCTAAATTCCAAAGGAAAGTTATCACATGGCCTTCTATAAGAAAAATAGAACAATAAAATAGAACTTTGCACATCTAATAAACAATAAAATGGGCATTTAGACAGTTTATCATAAATACTGCATCTCTTAACTAGGTTTTATTTCAGGTAAGATAGTAACAGATAAGAGATATTAAATAAATACTGTGTGCTGGTCTCTGTTTAAAGTGATCCTTATAATAACTGTGTGAAGAATTGTTACTCCCAGAGACCAAGGCATAGAGAAATGGAGTAATTTGACCAAAGTGATCTAATGTTATAAAGAAGCATGAGCAATGAGATAGAAAAAAATAATTTTTAGAGACAAAGGAATGAATAAGCTAGGAAAAAAAAATTGGACCAGACCTCCATCAAAGATCAGATTTCCAGATGTCTCCTGAACTCCTACTATTAGTCTGGATCTACAGTTTCCCTCTGGGTTCAACTCAAAAGGATTAATCCTGATACAGATTTCCATAAAATCTTTTTAAGCTTGTCCAAAACAATCTCTTATCCTATAACCAGAATAGCCAAAGAAATATGTTGCTAAACTAGGGATTTATCTTAAAGTTAGCTCAGCCTACAGTTTTTTCCCACTTCAACATCAAGGTCAAGATGAATGTTAAGTACATTTCCTTCCTATATTTGAAATAACCACGTAGAAGTACAGAAGATACTAAAATCTTAACATAATGGAAAGGAAGGGGTAAAAAAAGAGAAATTCCAGGATTTGTAGAAATAACATTTTTAGAAGGTGGATGGAATATTACCAGGGGTAAAAAGTGCTATTTCATAATGATAAAAGGAGTTGGTTCATCAAGAAAATGTAATACTGGGGCACGTGGGTGGCTCAGTTCGTTAAGCATCTGCCTTGGGCTGGGGTCGTGATCCCCTGGCCCTGGGATCGAGCCCCGTGTGGGGCTCCCTGCTCTGCAGGGAGCCTGCTTCTCCCTCCCCACTGCTGCTCCCCTTGTTTGTGCTCTCTCTCTGTCAAATAAATAAAGTCTTAAAAAAAGAAAAGGTAATACTAAGAGTTTGTGCTACTAATGATGGAACTTCAAAATATATAATATAAAAGCTGAAAGAAAGAAAAGGAGAAACACACAAGTCCATAATTATAGTTGGAGATTCCAACACTGCTGTCTCAATAATTGATAGAAAAATCTGTAAGCGTGTGTATCGAAGACTGGAACAATACCATCAATCAACTTAAATAATTGACATTTACAGAACAGTCCACCAAACAACAGCAGAACACACATTATTTTCAGTGTATATGAAACATTTATCAAAGGAGATGATATTCTGAGCCATAAAACAAATTTGAATATAATTAAAAGTATTTAAATCCTAAAAATTATTTTGCCTTACAACAATTGACTTAAATTAGACATAAAAGCAAAAAAGGTCTCTGGAAAATCCCCATAAGCTTTGAAACTGGATAACATACTTCTAAATAACCCATGGATCAAAGGAGAAATTGCAAGGTAAAATACTTTGAACTGGATGAAAAGAAAATACAGCATGTCAAAATATATGGGATGCAGCTAAGGCAGGGCTGAAAGGGAAGTTCATAGCATCTAAAAATGCTTATTTTAGAAAAAACAAAAATGTTTAAAGTCAGTGCCCTAAGCTTTCATTTTAAAAAACTAGAAAAAGAAAGCAAATTAAAAGTCCAGAAAGAAATAATAAGATAAAAGCAGAAAGCAGGAAAAGAGAGAAAACAATGAAAGTAAAAAACTGGTTCTTTGGAGAGATTGTAAAATTGATCTTCTAGTCAGACTGATCACAGAAAAAGAGAGAAGACACAAATTAACCAGTTTCAGAAATGAGAGAATGCATATCTCTATAGCTTATACAAATATTAAAATGCTAATTAAGTAATAAGCTTTATGCTGATAAACTGAACAACTCCTGTGAAATGGCTAAATTTCTTAAAGGACAGTGCCAAAATTTACTTCATTAGGAATAGGTAACAGGATGGGCTTATATTTATTAAAGACATTGAATTCATAGTTTAAAAATTTCCCACAAAGAAATTTGGGCCCATAATAGTTTCACTGGTGAATTCTATGTAACATTTGAGGAAGAAATAATGCCAATTTTGCATAAATTCATTTTTTCTTTAAGATCTTATTTATTTATTTGACAGAGAGGGAGGTCACAAGCAGGCAGAGAGTCAGGCAGAGAGAGGGGGTTAGCAGGCTCCCCACTGAGCAGAGAGCCCAACGTGGGTCTCTATCCCAAGACTCTGAGATCATGACCTGAACTGAAGGCAGTGGCTTAATCCACTGAGCCACCCAAGCGCCCTGCCAATTTTGCATAAATTCTTCAAGAAAATAGAAGAAGAGACACTTCTCAACCCATTCTCTGGGACTGGCATTACACTGATATCAATACCAGAAAAAGTCATTATATAAAAGGAAAACCACCGAATAACATCCCTCATGAGCATAGGTGCAAAACATGAAAATTTTTTTATTTGAATACAGTTTAGCTAACATATAATGTATTATTAGTGTCAGGGGTAGAATTTAGTGATTAATCAGTTGCATATAACACCTGTGCTCATTACATCATGTGCTCTCCTTAATGCCCATCACCCAGTTACCCCATCCCCCCACACCCCTCCCCTCCAGCAACCCTCAGTTTCCTATACTTAATAGTCTCTTATGGTTTGTCTCCCCCTTTGTTTTTATCTTATTTTTCCTTCCCTTCCCCTATGTTCATCTGTTCTGTTTCTTAAATTCCACATATGAGTGAAATCATATGGTATTTGTCTTGGCAAAATATAGAGAAAGCCCAGATGTTCATCAACAGATGAATGGATAAAGAAGATGTGATACACACACACACACACAGTGGAATATTACTCACCATCAAAAAGAGTGAAATCTTACGGTTTGCAATGATGTGGATAGAACTAGAGGGTGTTACGCTAAGCAAAATAAGTCAGTCAGAGAAAGACAAATACCACAGGTGCAAAACATTTTAAAGAAAAGTAGCAGTTGGCCTGAGTTCCTGTCAGGAAGCTGATGCCTGGTGCTAATCCTTTTCATTTGGCATTGGTGCAAGGAGTAACCTGTCCATGCTTTCCTGGCCTATGCATCTAAGACTGGAGCTTACCAACAGAGGAAACCCAAGCACACTACCTACATTAAGAGAGCTAAAACCCCATTATTAGGATTAGACAAATATCTTCTGTTATTGGAGAAAATATCACAGTACAAAAGAAAAAAGATTAATGAAGAGGACATTCAACCTGAGCTGAAACAAAGTTTCTATAGGGAAAAGGAGAGCTTTATTTTTTTCTATATTTGCATTGTATTTATTCAAATGAGCAAAGATGTTACTCATGTTTAATTGTACAAATTGCATCAGGACTGTAGATACACAGACACCCAAAGGGAGATGAAATATGTGTCAGAAAAAGACTGGAAAAAATGTATACCCAGGTTTGGGATGTCCTTGTCTATTTTTTTTTAAGGTACCAAAATCAGTTTATTTTCATTTAATTGAAACCCACTTATTTCCTCAAAGAGCCACAAAGGAGATTTATCATTCTCTTTCAGTAGTTCTCCAGCTTTTTAAAAAAAATTTTTTATAATGTCAATTGAAAAGGAGAGCTTTAAAAGATTTCCTATTTAAAAAAAATAAAAAAGAGGGCACCTGGTAGCTCAGTGGGTTAAGCCACTGCCTTCGGCTCAGGTCATGATCTCAGGGTCCTGGGATCGAGTCCTGCATCGGGCTCTCTGCTCAGCAGGGAGCCTGCTTCCCTCTCTCTCTCTCTGCCTACCTCTCTGTCTACTGTGATCTCTCTCTGTCAAATAAATAAAATCTTTAAAAAAAAAAAGATTTCCAATTTGTTCCCTTGCAGAAATTGTAAAAAATGTTACATCCCCAAAGACATACCTGATATATGAAAGAATTGAAAGGAAAACAATTCTTCAAACTTAGGATAAAGATTGCTGGACTTTTTTTTTTTTAATTAAAAGAAGGGATAAAAGAGAAAGGCAAAGATATCTCTTAACACATGGAATAAAAACAGAGAAGATAATAGAAAATATTTATAAAGGTGTGAGACACAGAACATTAGTCCAGACAGTAAATATTTATCTAAGAAAAAGAAAAGCAAATGGAGACAATGAGTGGTAACAACCATCTAGATGTAGATTTAATAGATACACATTACCAAGATAAAGAATTCATTTTTTAGTTTCTCCTTTTTTTTTTTTTTTAAGATTTTATGTATTATTTGACAGATCACAAGTAGGCAGAGAAGCAGGCAGAGAGAGGGAGAAGCAGACAGAGAGAGGGGGAAGCAGGCTCCCCGCCGAGCAGAGAGCCCATGTGAGGCTCCATCCCAGGACCCTGGGATCATGACCTGAGCCGAAGGCAGAGGCTTAGCCCACTGAGCCACACAGGCACCCCAGTTTCTCCTTTTCTTAATTAGGAATGACTTTTGAAGTTTACTAAATAATTTTCCAGCATCCACTGAGATTATCATAAAATTACTAGATTTTGTAATTTTCTACAAAAACCTACTTACTTATTATGATTTCTGTTTGCTAGAGGTTCTTTTTTTGAGGGGAGGGGAAGAGAATTTTGCATGATTTTAACCTATAATTTTCTTTCCTTTTGCTACACTTTTAGGATTTTGTAAAATGAACTAAAGAATTCTTCACCTTTTTTCTGTGCTCTGGAACATTTCTGATGAGATGGGGATTTCTTACTCATTGAAAGTTTTATAGAACTTCCCTATAAAACCAAATACTTTTGCTCCTTTGGTGGGAGAAGGGTCAGGAGGCAGAGAAAAGATTGTTGTAATTAGTTCTCTAAGTCTTCTCTAGCAAACTGATAATTGATATTTTGATATTTTATATAGGTATCTATTAATCTAGATAAAAATCTAGATTTTACAATAATCTCAGTGGAGATTTCGGCTGGGGTCATGATCCCAGGGTACAAAAATCTAATTGATTATCTATTAATCTAGGTAGATTGTTATATTTAGCATGATAAAATTTAGTGTGATCTTTTCACACTTAAATCCCTTTTATATTTGTAGAAACATTCTGTATATTTTGGAGGGAGTATGATGATAATAGTGGCAAATAACAGGCTTTAAAATTAGGCTGGTGGGGTTGATATCCCAGCTCCACCATTCACAGGGTTTCTGATCTTCAGCTCATTAATTAAACTCTCCTTTGGGGTGCCTGGGTTGCTCAGTCAGCTAAGGGTCTAATTCTTGATTTCTATTCAGGTCATGATCTCAGGGCTGTGAGATCAAGCCCTACATGGTGCTCCATGCTGGGTGTGGAGCCTGCTTAAGAATCTCTCTCCCCAGGCCATCTGGGTGGCTCAGTTGGTTAAGTGTCTGCCTTCCGCTCAGGCCATGATGTCCAGGTCCTGGGATCCAGCCCCATGTCTGGCTTCTGGCTTAGCAGGGAATCTGCTTCTCCCTCTCCCCCCTGCTCATGCTCTCTCTCTCTCTTCCTCTCAACTGAATAAAACAAACAAAGAAACAAACAAACAATTCTCTTTCTACCCCCTCCCCTTATTCTCTATAAAAAGAAAAAAATTTAAAAACCCTCTTTGTGCCACAGTTTTCTCATCTGTAAAATGGAGATGATGATGACAATAAAAATAATACCTATTTCATAAAAAAGTAAAGATTAAAAAAGATAATACATGTGAAATATTGAGAATATTGGCCCGTTGTTAGTATACAATAAAAGTTAGTCATTATTGTAATTATAATTAGAAGCTATATTACCTTTTTCATTCCTGACACAATTTTGGTAACTTAATCTATTTTTATTTTTCTTGATTATACTTGCCAAGATTTATTTGTCTTTTCATGTATCCAGTTCTTTTGTTTTATGGGTCAGTTTTTTTGTTCTTTGTATTAATTGTTTGTATACAATCGTTGTTTGTATTAATTTAAGCCTTTACCTTTAGTATTTCCTTTTCTATCCTTTATTTGACTTCATGTTGTTGTTCATTTTGTTAAGATTTTTTTTTTCTAGCTCTGAGTTGAAAGCTAGCTTCTTCACTTGTTTCTGTGTTCTTGTTTTTTTAGCAAGTACATTAAAATTATAAATTTCTTTTTGAATACTATGATGAGACTTTTCCCCCAGGATTTAAAAGTAGTGTTTTTATTTTGTTTCAGTTCTACATATCTGAACATTTCTGTGGCAGTTTTCCCTTTAGACAGTGAATACATTAGAAATACATTTGTAAATTTGAAGATGAATAATTTTTGTGTGTTTTTTGTTGGGGGGAGGAGGGATGCAGAATTGGGGAGTGAATCTTTATTTGTGCTCAGTAAATATGCCATACATGATATTAGTTTATAAAATTTCTAGTATGACCAGTTCATGGACAATTTTTATAAATATTTTTTACATGTTTGAAAAATAAATATATTCTTTATTTATTTGGTAGACAGTTTCATACAGAAAATGCTATCAGAAATGAGTAATTAGATTGAGCCTGTTATTTCAATCAAGCTAGAAAATTGTTATTCAAATCCTTTTTCCTTAACTTTTTCAATAATTTTCTGAAAAATGCATTAAAATAAATTTCTCCTTATTCTGTTAATTTTGAAGCTATGTTATTAGGTGTATTGTTTCCTAATTGCTCTATTTCTCAGTAAATCTATCTGTGAATCTCTGTTGTTCATATGCCCCTTTAATTTTTTACTCCTGAATTCTATTTTGTTTGATATTAATGTTATACAAGCTTTCACTTTGTTGGCATTTGCATTATTATATGAAAATACAAAAGAAACAAAGGACATGTTCTCTGTCTCAAGGAAGTTATAATCCCTACTATATGTATATATATATTTTTTTAAAGTTCAAATTCAGGGCTCTTTTATTTTACTCTTGACATATACTTCCTTTTGTTCTTATAATATTCTTATTAATGTACATACTTGATGTGATGTACCCTATGCTCTTAGTTAGTACAAGTAAGAATTTTCTAAATGTTTGAGATAGTTGCAATAAAATTAATACAACATTCAGGAAAATAAGATATTTATATACAGATGTCTGACCAGAGCATCAGCTTATTCAATTTACATTTGTTTTTATTAATTTTGTTTTTCCTAACTGTGAAACTAAATATATGTATTAGAAGTTTGATCATTGTGTTCATAAAGCCTGTGAAAAACCCTGGCTTCAGTGTTGCTGTGTGCATTGTATACCTCCTTTGTGACAGTAGTTAAAGAGCATACAATATGAAAGGTTCTTCACATGCCTTACATTATGATGGTTATCTTTTAAGTGTTCAAGCTTGAAAGAGCAAAATATATTCTTTATTTTTTTGAAATGGGAAAAATTAAAATTTGTTTAGTGAAAAACAAACTATTCCACAATAGAAACTTAAAAACACAAAGAATTGAGGTCATCTGTGCCCTAAAATAGAACTGGATATTTCTCTTCAGTTAAATTTACTACAGATTTCTTATTAAAGAAATATAGAATGAGAGAGCAGCTGTGAGCCTAATAATCATTTGGCTTATTTTTTTTTAATTTTATTAAAAAAAGGCAAAAGACTGTAGTTAATGGAATACCAATGTCTAGTTTGTAATGATAAATTATATAAAGGTATATATTTTCTTCTCATGATGAAATATCATTACCACACTAGAAGAAATGTCATAATAATAATAGAAATTTAAATGCAGGTTTTATTATTTACTCTTCCTCTATCTTCCAGTACATTGCTGGAAAGAGCATGAATAATGTTTTGTTTTCATTTTTAATTTATGTGACTTTCCCTTTGTAATTTAAACATCGGTTACATTTTCTAAGATACTTGTCATATTTCTATCCCAATATATACTATTTTTCTTGCCATCATTTAATAAGTAGGTAAGTATTATAAGGGAATATCTGTTGGGAAGGAATATATATGATAAAGCTATAGGTGTAAAGAATTGATTGGTTTACTTTTCCCAAAGAAACCTCCTCATGCAGTTGTTTAATGTGAAAGGTTTTTTTCTTGAAAAGGTTAAAAAAGTTCTAATCAACTTTTGTACATTATGTAGAACTTCATTTTCTAAACTCTGCAAAAGAAAGTTTCATATTTAATGGGAAATCATGAATTATTCCATTTATTATCTACTTCCTCCTTTCAAAGACATGATCTGGATAAAAGGCGGGGTGAATAATTTCAAAAAAATACAATACATTTTTAATGGGAAGGTGCAAACTACAGATTCTCATGACTATTAGCAAGTGTAGAGGAAACAGAATTTTACTTGCGAAACTCGTCAAACTCTTGCAAAGATATACTTTAGTAAAAAAAAGAACACAGTAAGCTGAACTTTTCTTTTTAATGCAACTTGTTGTTTTTACTAACTTTTGTCTTTGTATTCTCCAGCTTTACATTTTTATTAAAAGTTGGTATTTCACTCAGCTTTTATGAAAGATTGATAGTTCTTTCATTTATAAAGAGGTACCGGTGAAGAGCTGAAGGAAATAGTTTAGATGATAATATTTGAGACAAAATTTCCTTAAAAATAGAATACTAAAAATTTTGGAGAGCGGTTACAAGACTGTATTTCAAAAAACAGTAACTGTTATATGGGGTTTTATATTAATAAAAATTTGTAAATAGTAATAGTAAAAAAGTAAATTATAAATTATAAATAGTAATTGTAATAGTACATTTTTATACTAATAAAAAATTATAAATAGTAATAGCTCATCATGATGCGATGAGCTAGCGTGACCATGTTTATATGTGTTTATAGTCATGCAGTATAAAGCTTACCTTTTGTTTTTCTTCTCTTTTTCTTATGTTTATTGTTGTTGTAATAGGTCACAGACCACAAAAGAATTACACTACTCAGATTTCTTTTTCTTATCCTTATGACTTAATCCAAAAACTAAGATTATTTTCAGGCTTTATTTTTCAGCTTATGTTTAATTGGTTTTCCTATAGGTGAAAGTTACAGTGTGATTTGAAAAAAAAACACAAAAATCCTTATGACTGCCTCATTTAGCCAAAGGTGCTTGGGCTCAGCAGTGGGCTCAACTGTGAAAATACCTTGCCTGAAAATTCTTCTGAAACGATGACACTCATCCATACCTTCCCATGTCCAGTCTTCACCTTAACATTTTTGTTTGTAAATAAGTTTGAGTTTCTCAAGGGAGTTTGCAAGTAATAGCACCATGTTAAAGATTGTGTAATTAGCCTCATCTAAAGAGGTATCTTTCTTCCAGTGCCTTTCACTAAACTTCTAAAGAAAACCTTTTTTTAATGTGGTTAAGTTTGAGATTTTTTCCTAGCAGAGATATTCTTTCAGTAAAGAAAATGTCTGTTAAGGCTACACGGGTAAATATCATGGTAATACTTTATATTGACTGATGAGTAATTTTATTCATTCCTCATTGATGACAGTCTGTACTTCAAATATTTGACTGACTTAGAATCACTTGGGTAAATAATTTTTAACAAGATATGCATGTAAAAAACGCCTTTATATTATTAAGGGAATTATTTAAAGCTAGTGTGGCATGGCAGTCTGTACTGCCTGCGGATAACCACACCTTTCCCCTGAAAACAGGTAACGGTCACCAGCAAAAATATTATTTGACTGATTAACATTTTGCTAAATATCAGTTCTTACCGAATTGAATCTGAGAAATAATCTTTGGTCCATTCTACATGAATATTCCATAGGTCCTAAAATAAAATCGCCCATGTTGAAGTGGGTTTTTATTGTAATCTTGGCAGAATTCTTTGCTAATCATGTTTTTAAATATTTTAATTTTTTGAAAGAATTATATAAGTAATCACCCTACTTATGAAATACTATAGGCTAAAATTTATTTCTTACTTATTAGATTTTTTTAAAAGGAATTAAAGGTTGAATGGCATTGTTCAATTTGTATATATGCTTTTAAAATGTTGGCAGTCTGGTTTAGGCTTTCTAACTTTGATTACTAATAGGTAAAAATTTATATTTTCCGAAATACAAAGCACACTGACGTAGGTAGCACTTTCAAATTAGCAAACTTCTAGTTGTTTAGAAAATCACAAAAAACCTATTCCATAACCTCTCAGGAGGTGGATTTTACATATTTATTTTTAAGTTACCAAATAAGTCCGGCTATCTAAAATGATTCTAAGTCTAAACTGAAACAAAAATCCTGCCATATTAATATTTATGTTCTGATGTGTTGTAACATTTTCATGGTGATTAGGTTCCTTCAGTTTATACAATTAAAGGTGATATCACATTTATTTGGATGGCACTTCTGAGATTTCCAGAAACAGTATAAACTAACACATGTGTTTGTGGTGTTTCTTTGGAATGAAGCAAAAATGTTATGCATTTCAATCTGTTAGGAGAGTTTTCATATAAAATTATAACAACAGCTAAAGTATATTATGGTATAATCGTAAGTATAGAACAATAGATATACCTTCAAAATTAGTTTTTTTATTTTCTCTTAAAGCAAATATGACTGACAAATTTCACAAAGAACATCGTGATTGTTAAAATAGCTGTTACACTAAAATTCCTATGACATGATTAGTCAGAACTGCAATAATACTATTACAAGAGTTATTTTCTTTATTGAAATATATGCTAAAACAATACATAAGCTGCAGTGATTGTATTATCTTTATTATATTGTTCATTTTTCTTTAGGGAACTTCACCTAAAATGTTTAAGAGAAATTAATAACAATGATCATCTTAATGACTAATCACTTTTAATAACTAATTATAATAAGCAATAGATTTTTCATTTCAAGAATAACAAATTCTACCTTTTGAGGTATTGACATGTAAATAACTAAAGGAAGTCATATAGAAAATAAGCAGTGATTATCAAGTTATTTATATAGGTGGATATACCGAGATGCACAATGAACTTGCTCTAGAGAAGCCATCATATTAAAAATGCTTTTTATGTATTTTATTTGGATTAATAAAAATGTCTCATTAAATATGTGTATGTTTATCTCTAAAATATATTTCTAATTTTTCCGAACATGATAATTGAGTGGTTTGAAAACTGTTCATCTGTAAGATGCCACCTGCCCTATTTACATTTTTAACAGTTGAGTATTTGTTAACTGATCTCATAGACAGCTACATATTTTGCTGTTTCCAGATGGATGAGATAGAATACCATGCATAACTTTACATTTATCTTCTTTGAGTGTCACCTTATTTACATATCAATTAAAATAATATCTGTATTAAGACGGATAATGAAAGTTATCAAATTTACATGATGTGACTGCAGTTTGCCAAATTTCCAGTAGATGCCCCCAGAGACCAGTCAACTTACTGGAAATCCTTTAAATTTAAAAAGCGCTTTTTCATAATGAAACTTTTCTTTTTATATTTTGAAGCACATGGAAAATAAAAGTCCTAAAACTCTCAACTCTCCAATGGTTATTACAGAGAAATATATGTGAGTGGTGATAGAGTATTTCTTAATTAGTGTTAGTTAGTTCTTAATCAGTATTAGTCAATACTATGGCTAACAATTGTTCAAAACCTACATGTGTGATATTAAGGAAAACACTTTCCATTTTCATTGTAATTCTATATGCTTTTCAGCCACTTCAAGTATAATTGATATTTTTTCTTTCTAACTTCTCTTTCTTTACACATACTTATATGGCTAGGGGAATGGCATATCTTTGTTTTAGCTTTTGGGAAAATTTTATTCTTTTCACAAAAAAATATAAAAGATACCCATATCGGTTATGTGTGTCAAGATATGTATATTTTTCCCATTCTAATTTTATGCCATATCTGCCTACACTGAATAGTATGGGTAAGAATAGTGACTCACTTTATTCTATGGAAATTATATTAACTGAAGCTATTTAAGTATTAATTTAAGAGTCGATGTAATTATCCCGTAGGTGATTCCAATAACATTTATTCCTACAATATGAATGTAAGACTGTTATAACTGACACATAGATAACCCACTAGTGACTTATAAATATTAATTTAATGGAATAAAAGTATTATCATGACTTTTGATTAGATATTACATGTCTTTTGAGTTTATCTTTGTCAGATTAAATAAGAATTTTATGATCTTGTTTTAAAGTATGTTTTTTTATTAAACTGCTTTTGAAATAATTTACTGAATATGAAGCTTCACCTTGATACAGTATTTGAGTTTGTCCTATGAAGAAAATATGTTAAATATATCAATCATGTATTTAAGTAGTTGATAATTCATTTTGATTTTGAAAGTCCATCTAATAACTAATAGAAGTGCCTATAAGTTAAGAGAAATAAAGTAAGTTGTCCTATCTATTCATTTCATTTATTCATGTTGTTCATATTTGTAGAAGTGTGTGCTTTTTATCCCTTCATATGTTTGTCTTTCTCAGTGTTCTTCTTTTATTAAACTTCCTATATCCTTGAGTGACAATCACATCTATTTAATTTGTTTTCCATGGTTGCTACTGTCTTATTCCTTATTTTGAGGAAGGGGGTTCTTTAGGAGAGTCACAGAATGACACTAATCTTTTTTCCCAAGTCAGCATAAACATGGATTAGCATGGACAAAGGCAATGGCTTTCAAATTTGAGAGTTACATGTAATTGTCCAATTATGGCAAATTCTGAAACAATCAGTGCAAATAAACAAATATGTGTAGAGAAAGAGAAGAAAAACCAACAAATCTGATGTAATAGGAGACAATATGGTAAAGAGGGAAAAACAGAATTTGCACTCAGAAACCTGGATGTGAATTTCAGTTCTGCCCCTTATTACTTTGTATGGCTTTGTCCCTTACATGGCAAGTCACAACCTCACTGAAGACAGTTGTTTTTTATCTGTGAAAATGGACGTGTTGCTTTGTAGACTTATCCCGTGTTAGAAATGATGTCTACACAGTGTCTACCACATCGTGGGTACTCTGTAAGTAGCTGCTGAGAATGTTTTAGGGCAGAATTTTAAAATGATATAAAATCTCCATGGCTTTTTGTTAAAAAAGCTCCTCATCTCTCAGCATCTCCACACATTCAACTGCTAGAAGTTCTGTCGAAGTGTCAGTTTTACTTTCTGTAAATGTATAGATTTTTTTTAAATCTTTGAATCTTTTAGGGCAGTTTTTAAATTAAATTTAAAATGTACAGACTCTCCTTTGAAGAACGCCTTTAAATAGTAATCAAATCCATATGGAATGGATGACCACTTAATTCCATTCCTAAATTCATTCTTCTCCAGCTGCATCTCTGGGATGCAACCTCAGGTATGCAATGACAGATGTCTTCCTCAGGGGAGAGACTCACAGAGTCCAGCATATCCATGAATGTCACAACTTCTGCTCCTATGAATGGCATGTTTTCTGTCAGAAAAACTCTTCTCAAATTCCATAATGTTAAGTCTACATAAATTTTACCAGAATTCTCAATTTCTGCCCAGTATAGTGACTTTTTAGGTCAAGGAGGTTTTTCTTCTTCTGATACTTATGCAGAATATATTTTAATTTAGACCAATATTGATTTTAATATATAAATGAAACCAAAGACTAATAACTTTGGGTTCAAATGAAATAGCAAGATAATACATTTGAATCCTGTCTATATTTCTATTTGTGTCTAGAAAAATTTTCTTTCCATAAAGCAAGTCAACTTTGCCTGTGATTCTGCTATGAGATATAAAACCTGAAAAATCCAAATGTAATGGAGGGACTCGATAAGGTTTTTTTTTTTTCAGATGGTCAGTTCATTTTAATAAAAGAAAATTATTTTGATTAAAAGAAATAATTTGCACTCTGCAAAGATTGAAATAGGAACTTATTTAGTAAATCACTAATTGCTTTCTTGCTTTCAGATTAGTAATGAGGCTTAAACAATTACATACCTATATACATGCATGTGTGTGCACACATGACTGTGTATAGAAAATCAAGATGATATCAGCATAGCTATTTATGCATTTTAAAATACATCTCTATTTGAAATCTCTTACACAAAGAATGGTCGTTTTTAAAAATGTACAAGAAATTTTAAAAGATTGATACCAGTTATATATCATGGATGTTCTGAGGCTGAAAGATGTCTTGGAAACCATTTTAATACAGTCCCTTCTGAATCCATTCTGTACTTTGGTCACAGGCAGCAGACACTGATTCTGACTAATAAAGCAGAAACCATTTTTTGGAAGGATATTGGGTAATGAGCTGAATTTAGGGAGAACCCAGTTCATATGAAAAGGACAAGACCTGAGACCCTTGATAGGATGTTGGTAGCAACATCCCAGGATGTCACTCCCAAGATGACTGAGCTCCAACAACCTTCTAAACCTTCATTGTGTTTCTTGCCTCAAGATTCAAAATTATGCGAGAAGAACCGGTTGCCTTAATTTGGGTCTCTGTGGATCCACCCCTTGGTTAGAGAGTCTTTAAAATCAAATCCCACCAAGATGACCCACAGTGTGAGAATGGTCATTTCCCAAGTGTTCTGGAGTGCTCCCTGTGGAAGTGGAACTAGATGTTGGGTAGACCAAATCCAACCAAAAACCTTCACCTTCTAGGTGAAGGGAATAAGGAATGATTTTCTGCATTCCTGTTGAGACTAGAGATAAGAGATTAGAATATAGATGGTCTCCTGGCTTGTGTTTATTTTTATTGTTTAAAGTCAATGTTCTCATTTTTACTTATTTATAATTTTCTTTTCTTCGAAAGCATAACCTTACAAAGATGACAGTGCTTGTTTGAAACAGGGCTGGATTTTGTTTGAAACAGGGTTTTGTTTGAACCTTTGTTTGAAACAGGGCTGGGTTTTCAGCCCCTCATTCTCAGATCTCCTATATTCTCCCACAACCTGTCCCCGCTTTGGAAGGACCACTTAGATATCCCTTGAGCCTCCTCACACTCAAGTTATCTGAACCAAACTCATTATCTTTACACAAAGCTGTTCATCCTTTTGTATTCCCCTCTTTACCTTGTTAAATTACCAATTACCTATGATCTGACCTCAAAACCTGGTTGTCATCCTAGGTCTTCCCTTTCCTCCACACCCAACACCCACTCAGTCACTATGGAATTGCTATTTTTATCTCCTAAATATGTATTGAACCTCCCTACTTCTGTCCATTCCCTCCGCCTTTCCTTTGGTTCAGCATCTGTGGCCTATCCTTTCCAGAACCACCATCTCTTCTCCTGCTTCCGTTCCCAGTTCTACCCTCTTCCTAGCCATTCACTAGGATCAGGTGTAAATTTCAGAGTCACAAGCTCAAGGATGCTAAATTGAAAGCCTTTATTTTTTTTATAACTTAATTTTAATTCCTGGCCCTGAGCCTTGATCCTCCCTAGTGTGAAAATCTAATCTTGTCCCTCTCAGGTAATGTGAGTCCAATTCAGTGATTTCTCAGGTTAGTCAAGATTCTGATGCCTCTTCCCCTCACCCTATTTTCTTAATATAGAAACAACACAGTGCTGGTGCAAGGTAGAGGAGGAGAGTTGCCAGATTCAGCAAATAAAAATACAGGATATACACTTCAATTTGAGTTTCAGAAAACAATAAACTTTTTTAATATAAATGAATTATTCACTGTTTATCTGATATTCAAATTTAACTGGGCATCCTGCCCAGTTTTATCTGGCAACTTCAGGGCTGGGAGTTTGTCAGTGTTTACTTTCAGATCTTAATCTAGGACCTTGCTATAGAACTGAATGTGCCTATCTGGTATCTCATTTCTCCATTCTTCTTGGCTAACATAACTCCAGTTTTGCTTGGGAGAGAAATGTGTCCAAGGACAGGCAGGATATTTGCTTTTCCCAGTCTCCTTGCAGCAAGGGGTGGCCATGTGACAAAGTTCTGGCCAATGACACCAAAGTGAGAATCTACTAACAGTTATAGGAATGCTTTTGTTTTTCCCATTAGAAAGGAAAGACACATCTGGTGCCACCAACCTCCCCTTTCTTTTTGACTTGAAGATGGGCACAATATCTGAAGCTATAGCAGCCCTCCAGTGACCAGCAGGGGACAAGCATGAGGGAAAGATTAAGGTAATCCCAGACACACTGAACTTGCCAGACCACTGAACCATGGCCAGTAGATGCATACTTTTACGCATCTTGTGCTGTGATAAGTGGAAACCTCTAGTTTTAAAGGCACTATGAAACAAGTTCTTTTACTTGTAGTTGAATGCATTCTAAACCTATGGGGTTCTATACAGGTGTCCACCTCTGATGCTCTCAATCCATTCTTCTCTGTCAGATCTGGAAATATATTGACCTGACTCCTTTGACAGTTCCCTGATGCTTCTTATTCTCAGAGTTAACAGCTGTGTCCTTCAATTCCCAGTGGACAACCCATACAAGAGCATGTTAGCACACACTCCTTTGTTGTGGCCAGTGACATTATGACAGATATACCAGCCCTCTCTTTCCGTTAACTTTTGTGTCATACATGGAGCCCATAGACTGTTATGGCATTTCCCCCATACCTTCAGCAGCTATGGAAAATTATAGTGGCTGGTTCTGGTCCTCTTTTACTGAGAAACCCTATATGGTGACTTCTGCTGTGACTTGTGTAGGGGCAGGTAGAAAGCAGGGGAACAAGAGGACATGGCCTTTGCAGCATCTCTCACTGCTCCTCCTTCATACACTCCTTTATCTTGACTGGGAGGGTAGAAACAAGCAAAATGCTGTTACTTCTTTTCCCCATATCATATGTTTTTGGTCTCATACAAGATGGTGGCTTTTGACCTTTTCCCTAGGAATGCGGTTTACTTACTCTCTTTATGGATGAGTCCTATTACAGTAGGTGCCGTGCATCTGGTTGCTGGATGGGGGAGGGTAACAATTCAGCTCCCACACTCCTTCCAGATGATTTTTCCAAGCTGCAATCTCATGCAGTCATTTCCCTAACTCAGACCCTTCAATGGTTCTTCCTCTACCTTACTCCTAGCTTGGAGTCCAGACTTCTTACCATGGCTTTGCAGTCCTATCTTTTCCTTTAAAACTTCTCTTTCATCATTCCTCTTTATGTGCTTCATTTCATACCTAAGCTGATCCACTGAGTAAGAAATTCTTGGTGGGTAGAATCTGGGCATTTTTGTTTTGTTTATTTGTTTGTTTTTTTTAATTCTATAGATGAGTCTGTTGCAAAGCCAGCAGCTGGGAACCAGTAGTGTAGGACTTTACATTTCTCAGAGCATTTTCATATACATAATTTAATTTTGTTCTTAGAAGAATCCTGTGATATAGGTAGAGCATAAACTGACATGCACATTTTACAAATGAGATGAAATGAGGCTCAAGGAGCTTAGGTAGAACTGGGCTTACCCTTGAGTATCCTGACTAATTCTAGGCTGTTTTCACTCCACACTGAAATTTTTATTGCTCGTAGTATCACATTATGTCAGTTTTAAATACTTAATTGTCTCCTGATTTTTAAAAAAAGTGTAATATAATTAGTAGTTCTATGATTTGGCCTCTGATTGCTCATTAAGTAGAATAATAGCCACCATACAGCTGTTATCCCATCACCCTCTTTATTTCCTGTATGGTACTTTCCAACAACTGAAATTATTTATTATTTGCTTACTTACTTGCTGGTTGTGTTCTTCCACTAGAATACAAACTTCACAACGAGAATGAACCCATTCAGCCTAGTACAGTGCCTTCCACTTGGAAAATTTAATAGTTATTCACTCAATAATTAAATGAAATATTTTAATAAACATTTTCTAACCAAACATCCAGTATGAATGAATGAATGAATGAATGAACTTCCATAACATACAGTGGAGCCACTTAATATAGAGTGCATTTTTTTTAAGATTTTATTTATTTATTTGACAGAGATCACAAGTAGGCAGAGAGGCAGACAGAGAGAGAGGAGGAAGCAGGCTCCCTGCTGAGCAGAGAACCCCACCTGGGGCTGGATCCCAGGACCCTGGGATCATGACCTGAGCCGAAGGCAGAGGCTTTAACCCACTGAGCCACCCAGGCGCCCCTAGAGTGCATTTTTTATATTGAATGGCGTGTTTAATTTTTGCTTAGCATATTGGTGTTTTGTTTTGTTTTACTGGGAGGCTACTGTATCAAGTACTTTTGGATACTGTAATTGCTATGGTCTAGATGTGTTCCCCTAAATCATATGTTGAAATTTTAACTCCCAAAGGTGATAGTATTAGTATTAGTATTAGTATTAGTATTAGTATTAGTAATTGAGGTCTTTGGGAGGTGCTTAGGTCATGAGGGCAGAGCCCTCATGAATGGGATTAGTGCCTTATAAAAAAACAGTCTCCAGAGAGACCCCTAGCCCCTTCCACTATGTGAGGATACTGTGAGAAGATGCCAGCCAAGAACGAGGAAGAGGGCCTTCATCGTAACTAAGTTGCAAGCTGGCACCTTGATCTTGAAATTCCAGCCTCCAGAGCTGTGAGCAGTGTATTTCTGTTGTTTGTAATGGTAACTCAGTCACTAGTATTTTGTTCTAGAATGGACTGACAGCTGTCAACTCGTTTATCTGTCCCTATTAAAGGGAGTTTAGCTCTGGAACTAATATATTTATAATGTAATTTTACTAAAATAGCTATATTTGGGTAGCTCCTGTCATCTTCCATTAAACGGAAGTTGTTCAATTACAAGTGTTTGAGGCAAAGAGAGTTTTCAGCTTTCACTCAAGAAAAAAAAAGTGTGATTCAACCTTTAATTTTTAGAGAAGGAAAACACTACACGGATTTAAAGGATTAAAATAATGTTCTGAGCTTTGGGTTTCTTACTCCCAGTTACCGGAACTCATATAAGAAGAGCATTTGTGTGGACATGCTACGAGATGGTTATCATAAGTCCTTTACTGAGCTCTTCGCCCTGATGGAGAAGTGGGATGCCCTGCGGGAGACCGCGAAAGTTAGGTCCCTTTTGTGGTTGCAGAGACCCCTGGAAGAGCAGCCTGATAAGCTGGATCACTTCTACCACTACCTGACCAGGGCTGAGGCAGCTGAAAGGAAAGGTGAGTTGGGGGACGGTGGGCAGCAGTGCTGCAGGAACCGGAACAGTGAGTCTGTTCTGATGAGGGAAGTTTCTAGAGTGTTTCATGCATGAATTGGCAACATTAAGGCACCTGAGCACCATTCATTCTAGACATCTAAGCATCTTTATGGAATACGTGAGAGGGAACGTGGGATCACAAGGCTGCCCAGACCCAGGGGCATCCTGCTCATGTCATTCCAAGCCAGGAATCCAATCCATAGCACCTGATCACATCTTCAGAATTTTTCAATGTGTTAAAATCTTTTGTATTGAATACAAATCTTTTCATAGTTTTAAAAATATATATAATCATGTATTGATGAGATACTTTCAAAGAGAACTATAACTTGAAAATTGTACTGATTTTCTAGTATTTATATAATGGAATCTGAAGGTTTTATCTATAAGTCCTATAGATTTCAATCAGAGAATTTTTATTAGTGAATAGTGAGAAAACATGAAAAGCCTGCAATTCCCAATTATGAGTAAAACTGTTAGTTTTATATTTTCCATCACATCACTTCTAATAAATTCCCTTTTTTTGTATACAAACATTTTCCAGAAAGTCAATGTTTCAAGTACTGAAAACATTTTAATCTTTACTATAATTATATACTGATATTGTTGTCATGAGGCTTTCCTAGTTACATATTAGGAATTGGTCACTTTATATAATCAAAGAAAGGAAATCCTAGAAGTTGGCATATAAATTTGGTGGTTTAAATTATTATTTTCTCAGCTTTTTGTGTGAAAACACCATAGGACTCAAAAAGAGAACCTCAGCCCCAACAATATCTATATTTCATTTCAGGGCCTCCTATGGGAAAATAGAGGATTACACAACTTTTTGTAAACCAGTGCTACAGTGGGGAAAGTTAATGGGGACATGGAACAGTATTCGAGAGGCAGCAAAATCCTCTCAGCCTCTATGGTGGAGTTAATACATATTTCTCATCAGGTTGTCACCTGGTTTACAAATAGGCGATATACAGAAATCCTAACAACACAAGTGAACGAGAGAGAGAGTGTGTGTGTGTGTGTGTAGAAAGGAAGTGAATATTTGTATTATGAAAAGTATTTAACTGCAGCATTGACTTTGAAAATAGAATCCTTTGGAGAATGTTGAAATGTGACATCTAATTTCTCAAGAAATTAACTGTTATAAATAAAAAATGCTATTGTAAAAAACCTACATTCTAGTTTCAGCTCCAAATTCTGAAGTGATATTTGCACTGAAAATAGAATTGAGCAAGATAAAAGTTTCCCATTACTCATTTTTTCAAGTTGAACTTATCATATTCACTAAGTGTTTTAAATAGAGGCTTTCACGGGAGTAGCATAAATATGAACCAAATACATCACTTGTTACAAAGTTTCTTAAATATGAGAAACTTGTCATAAAGCATTTTGTAATTATAAAGAAACTAAAACGCTACGTAGTACTTTAAGGTAGAAAACATTTTAATTTTTTATTTTAAAAAAGTAACTAAACATTTAAATAAAACTGTTTCTCAGATTCCAAAAGTTAACAAAGTCCAAACTTTATAGTAGTCAATATTTTATATACATGGTGTAAGTAAAGAGATATTTTCTTTACTGGGTGTCTTTATCATATACTCATCATAACTAAGTTGCATTTGCTAAATGAAATAAAATTACCTCTTGCTCAGGATAACTCTTCTGTAAGGTTATCTCCTTCAAAATGCACTCACTTTTGCCTGGTTGCAATGTATAAAATGAAAATTATTGTAAAAAACGTTGGAAATACTTCAGTTGAATTACATGTGAAAATTTATATGCCTTTTTAAAAATTTGTATAATTGTTTTCACATTTAACACATGAGCCTTGTTGAGGAAAAATTGTGATAAGTGTGAAAAACATCCCAGAAAATGGGATAGACACATTCACTCTTACTAACTTGAATTAATCCTAAATCTTAAAACATGCCTGCACATGTCTGTACACACATGTGTACATACACACACACACACACTTAATCTAGAATGTAAACATTTGTTAATGGTGTCTCAGGATTCCATCCTATGTGGTCATGAGACATACAGAATCTGAGAAAAATTTTCCTAAAGTAGTGTATCTTTGAGCATTCTCATTGCTTCTCATTGGAAAGACTATTACTCTAGGGTCACAATGAAGTTCATTTAATCAAAGCTATGGCACTAACAACAGTCATCTCGGGTCAGTTCTGTCTCTTGAGACTTACAGAGCAGAAACCTAGAGTTATTTAAATTACTCTTCAAAACATCACTTGCTGTTTTATAGCCAAGAAATATTTTAAGTAAGTGAGTCATTTCTTTTTTGATTATTTTCCCTTCGTTAAGGTGGGGTTTTTTTGTCCCTAATAACCTTTTTTTTAATATTACCCATTGTTGAAATCATCGCTGTACCATCTGTAATATTATGATTAGGGCCTTGTGCCCCATGGGGCTAGAGAAGAGATAGCAATAATGGTAATGGGCAACTGAATCAATAGATAATTCAAACATTATTTACACTTGAGTTTAAATTATTGTTAAGGGTTAAGCAGCAATTTTTTTCTAATAACTTTTATTTAAGATACCCCAAGTATGTTCTATGCAAGTAGAGTCCCATAGGATCTTCACACATTTTATATAAGGCAAAACAAAAATAATTATCTGGTAAAATAAGTTTGAGAAACACTAAATGAATTAACATGGACATTAAGCAGGTTGGTTTATTGCAGGACTTACCAGAGCCTTAAAATGCTGATACATATTGTGTGATCACTGAAAGAAGGAAATTAGCAACTGCATTTTCCAAATTTATTTTATCATAGAATCTCCTTTTTAGATAGCAAAATGAATACTGATCTAAATAATAAACCAACAATAAAAATTATTTTCATCCTATAAATATCTGCTTAGAATTCAAGTAAGTGGTCCATAAGCAAGGAGATAAGGCTGCTTAGAATGTAAAGGGTATAGCCCATATATTTGGATTGTCCAAAGATTCAAAGCTTGAAAATACTCCTTTATACTTAATAGTCTGAAAAATACTTATTTTTTTCTGTAGAAAAAATAGCTTAGCTGACAAGTGCTTTAAATATGGAATCTTGATGGCTTACACATCTTGTTCTAAAAAAAACTTTGAGAACTATTGGAAATGTTTTTTCTATTAAGGTATAGTTACTGAAAATCAGAAAAATTATTTTGGGAGCACTTTTTTAAAAGAATCTCTTTATATAACTTTTTTTAAAATGGAAGATATGGAATGCTTTACAGACTTTAAAAAGTAATAACTCTCAAATCACTAAAATGACAAAAAATATAAAATACTACAAAACAGATTTTAGTGCTCCATTCACCTTAGGTAAAAGGTTCACAATGGAAAAATAAAACGTAAGAGAAGTCAGTTCTGAGAGTATTTGTTTTAAGTAAATAACTCTGGTTACTTACTGCTCTTCACCTAAGCTCTTTCCCATTTTGAGTAACCTTAATCCAGAATTCCCAGCTCTTTCAAAAAATATTTAAAAATAGGGAGATAGGGAGAGCTGTTTCTTCTTTTTTACTTTAATGTTTAGGTATAACACTTACTTTGAGATAAATCTTAATTTCCTATGAAATTATAAAGTATCATATATAAAGGAATGACATAAATTTTAGAAATTTCTTTTGAAACATTAGAGTGACTTATATATAGTTCTTGAAAATTACCTTTTGTTGTAATCAGCCTTGCTTCACTTTTTTCTGGGCCCTTTGATTTTAATCTTGCAGGAATACTAGTGGGCAATGTATAAATATTTTTCATAATTGCAATCCTTTCAGGAATATTTGGGTTGACTTTTCTGATTGTAGTGAATAATTAGAATTCTAATAGATAGTGACTATTATAAAATTCTAATAGATAATGATTGTTATAAAAACTCCATGGAAGGATAACCAGAGGTTACCACTTATCTACAACTGTGCTTTCAGCACAGATGCAAAAAGACATGAAGATTATGAATTTGTTCATATTCACCAATAGAGTAGAGTTTACAGGACTGAGGCACAATTTATTAACCCACATATTTTTGTCCAAGCTTATGATTGATTGCAATGGGGTTTATAAGACTGATTCACACTTTTATGTACAAATAGGTCAGACGCCACTTTAGGAAAAAAGGGAGGGTTTAAAAACTAACAAGTAATAAACTAGTAACTGACTGAGTGAGAAGGATGACTAGTATTAATGCATTTTCAGCAGAAAAAGATATTCAGAAAACAGAAGCCTGAAAGTCCACTCTTTGTTAGCATTGTTAGTAACTTGTATTGCTGGAAACATTGCAGAAAGTATATGGACCTTATAGGGTCATCCTAATCATTATTTGTTGTATGGACAAGCTCATCGTTGTTTTTCCTTCCGGATAAAAGTACTTTTCTATTTTCATATCCTATCTGCTTTCTTCATTAACTTTTTTTTTTTTTGCCATGGTTAGGAACATTGTTTTCTCTTGAATCTCTGAATACTCTTCAAATTTTTTATGGTACTTGATGTACTTGATGATAACACATACTCATTTCTTCCACAAGAACTGAGAACAGTTCTAGTACATACTGTCCTGATTTGGGTCTTATATAAAGTCTAGTGTTCAAACCAAAGTGTATGTCAATTTCTAACATGTTCTAAGTTTTCAAAAAGATTTTTGTTGCTTTTTTTGTGTGCACATCCTTTAACGTTAAGTATTTTTGTGGTTAAAATACAGTAACTGCAGTTTGCATTTCCATTTTTAAAAATAGTTAAACATGTTTTTAAGGAAAAATTTAAAATGTCAATATGTTTGCCATTTGAAGGGACAGCTGTGAGACATTTTTCTAATGCAGTTTGTTTTTCTTTGAAGAATACTTTGAAGGTGTCTATAATAACTTGTATGCACTGGCCTGTTACTTCAATAATTCTGAAGACAAATGGGTAAGGAACCACTTCTACGAACGATGTTTTAAGATTGCTCAACTGATCAAAATTGACGGTGGGAAGAAAGAAGCCGAGGCGCATGCGCACATGGGACTGCTCTTCGAGGAAGATGGTGAGTGGTCATTTATCAGGCTGTCCTGCTTGCTCTGGAGGATTCAGAGTCCGTGCAACCAGAAAGCACGTGGGGATTGAGAAAAAGACCTGAGGCATTAGTATAAGAATGTAAGTTATTGAGATTAAAAAGCAAAGGTGTGTGACTTATGGACTCACTTAAGTTTCCTTGCAGTCATATGTCCACCCAAGTGCTAGGCTGGAGTTCCCAGCAGCATTATCACAAAGAAAAAGCATCCACCTGCACCCATCCACGCATATGGGTCAGTGCCTCATGCTGTACAATTTTGAATTTTTTTTTCTTTCTTACAGTCCTCTGTTCATTTTAACTTGATTTCTCATATATGAAAATGAGAAAAAAGGAAAGCATACTCTATGATTTTCCTGGTGCCCCTATTTCGCCTACATAAGGAACCAAAAATATCTCTATAATTTAGATATCACCCCATCATGATTTTATAACAATTTCTGAAGGAAGGTCCTTTAAAAGTAACTTCATACATAATATGTTATCTTAAGACAAGCCAAAGTCTAAAACAACAACAAGGAGCATCAAAAACGTATTTTGTATAGTAGTTTACTAAAGAATGCAAATAAAAACTTAAAGAGTTAAAATTATTTATGGAAGGAGTGGTGGGTAGATAATATGCAAAGAAAATACATGAAAAGATAGCGTGAATAATGCTATTTCTTTTCTCAAAAAGCTGTCTCATTTTCCAGAAAATTTTTACTTTGACCAAACAGTTAAATTAGAAAATATTTATTAATTTGTGGCTAGGACTTTATGGGACTTTGAGAAAGGTTTAAGAAAAAAAGGTTTTTGTGCTTCAGGAAATTACACATTGTAATCTACAACAGGATAGGTGCTAGGAAGTGGTAGATGGTTGGTTCTGGGGCCATCTTGAGGGCCATTTTCAGTAATGGCCTGAAATTCAGAGAAGTGAAAAAACATACAGACTAGACTCAAGGAAGGCATAATGGAATCAGTAGAGACTGATGAGGGACTTGGAAGATGGATAGACTTTAGGCAGGTGAAGGAACAAGAATTTAATCTGTAAGAGGGAAGTACTAACACATAAACACTAAAGCATAGTTAGAGGAACTGGTAGGAGGAGCAACCTATTTAAAGCAGAAAATGTGTTTCTGAGCAGTGGTAAGAACCCAGAGTGGAAAAGTAAAATAGGGACACAGCCACATTCAGAGTTTGGGCCTAAGCTTCTATATATTCATGGTAAGGAAAGGATAATATTACCATTATTTGACAAGTTATTTGCTAAAACATTTAGCTTATTGTTAAAAGTAGAGTTTTGTCTTTCGATTTGTAAAAGTGGGATAAATTCTTGGGCGTCTGGGTGGCACAGTTGGTTAAGCATCCAGCTCTTGGTTTCAGCTCAGGTGGTGATTTCAGGGTTGTGAGATTGAGCCCCATGTCCATGCTCAGCGTGGAGTCGACTTGAGTTCTCTCTCCCTCTGCCCCTCCTACTCATGCTCACACTCTCTCTTTCTCACTTACTCCCAAATAAGTAGGTCTTTTAAAAAATGGGATAAATTCTTAAGTAAGGTAAAATTCTTGCTTAAGCTTTTAAAAAATGTTCTCATTTCATAGGTGAGGTAGATACTTTTTTAAACTTTAAAAAATTATCTTCACCTTGAAGATGAGAAAACTGACACAAAGAGATTAAGCTGCTTAGTAGTGAAGCTAGTATTCACTAGTCAGCTAGCTTCAGAGCCTATAGTCACTGCCCTGTGCAAACAAAAGATTGCTTCACTTTCATGATGTGCTAATTATGAAAATTATGTATTAGAATATAATTTAGTACATTTTTTAATTCTACTCGAGGAAATTCCCCCCATTGAATAGAATAAAAATTGTTTTTTGTTTCATTTCATTTCTGTAATTAGAACAATAATTTCCCGTCACCTGCAGTAACAAATCAGATAATTAAACTGCCCATTCCTGGTCCACAAAAAGAAGTCACAAAAGAAATAAGAAATAATATATGAAAATAAGGCTGCAGAAGTCAGGGCTACATTGATGAAAATGTAAGAGTAGGCCAGTGGGATTCAAATAGCTATCATAGGTGTATTCTGAATTTTTGTATAAGTTTAATTGTGATTTTTTTAAGATTTAGTTTGAGTAAAAAAAAAAATTATTGCAGAAAAAAATGCCTAACAAAATTTGGCATCTGAACATAGACGAGTCCAGTCCAGTAGTAAAGTATATTCATATTGTTGCACAATCTGTCTTCAGAATGTTTTCATCTTGCAAAACTGAAACTCAGTACCCATTCAACAACTTCTAGCTTCCCACCTGATTTTTTAAACCTCTGAATGCATTTCTGTTGGAGGATTTATTCATTGCTTCCTTCCTTTATTCATGTATCTATGCATTTGCTCAACAACCAGGTACAATGGTTGCCCTTATCATTTCAGTGACTGAGGATGGCTTAGTTTGGGAAATGTGAGGGTGGTGCGGCTGTGAGATTACATTCACAGGCCCTTGGCTTGCTCCCATTTTCGTGCCCCACCCTACAGCATGATAAAATGCACCCATACTTCACAGCAAATAGAATATTTTGGCTATGAAATTATTTTTAAGTTACATTGTATTTTTTGTTTTGCAGCCACTCTTTGTCAGCTCCAGAATATTTTTCTGTGCCCTTAATCAGTTCATAGACCTTAAGAGCCATGCCTTGATTGCCTGATGGATAAAATGACTGAGTTGGTGTTGCTGAAAATTCTAAACATTGACTTTGAGTGTTGATGTGCTTTGCAAATGGTGAAAAGCATCTGTGCAGTTTTTGTAATCTGGGTAGAATTTTCATGGGGAGGGTAAACTAGGAATACTTAGAATATGTGGCTAGAGAGCAGTAGGGACTCACCTGGCTGTAGAGCTCCCCCTGAGGTGATGGAGGTGTAGCTTCCGCAAATCTGAGCTGATTGGTCCAGACAAGCAAATGGAGGCCCCACAGCAACAGCTAGGGAGCAGCTGTGCTCAGGGGCAGGGGTGCCCATTCAGGTTAAAGCAGGATACCAGCCGGCAGATGGCAAAGGGCAGGTTGTCAGGACCCAACCAAGCAGGCTGTAGTCCAGGGCATGGCTCCAGAACCCTCAGGGAACTATAGAGCAAATGAACATGGGCAGAAGCCATAGTCACAGGGACTGGGCACCTGGGTGCAGTCGTGGCCAGTGTGCAGCCCACTGGCACATATGTGACCGGAGCCTCACCCAGAGCCCCCTGGCCAGAGTTGAACACAAGTTCTAGTTCCCACTGCTGTTAAAGATGAGGCCCTAGTACAAAATGTGGCCTGATTTCCATTGACTAAAGGGCTGGCAGTCTCATTCTTCATGTCGCGTATCTTCAGACTATAGCTAGGGTATCAGACATGAGTCATCATGTACTGATAAGTGCTGTAGCAAATCAGTGGTTGTATCTTCTTTCAGAATTGTGACCTATTGATAAGGACAAATGGACAAACAGCATTCACACCTCATCTGTGGAGCATTGGAGAAAGCTCTCAGATACCAGGTTAGTAAGGGATGTGCCCATTCATTCTAGTGCAGCACACAGAGGTCTAGCAGGGCCAGATGTCAGATGCTGGGAGAGAGGCTTTCTTAAAAGACATGATTAGGGAAACACTGGCCCCTCCCCTGGGATGATCTGAGGCCAGGACAACAATGGTATGGCCAGGCATGGTAACATGGAAGAGCCATAACTTCAGTACTCTTCTGCCAGATCATCATTAGTGGTTGGATCCAGAACTAGCCCCTTCCCTGACCTAGTCAGGATACTGAGGTCCAAGCCTTGCAGTTGTGATTCTATCAGGATTGGGGTAGGGATAGCAAACTTGGACCGGGTTGACTACATCATCATTCATTGTTGAGCAAGTACCAACACTTTTTTCCTTTTCCCAATTCCAGTGATTTAGGATCTGTGTCCAAGCCTTGCTTTTGACTGGATTAATGGATTTAGCACTGAGGCTAGCTGGTTTCTGTAGAGCCTTGCAGAAGGCCAGTCTCTTTCTGAAAGGCTAGCCTGGAGGGATCAGTGCAGAAGGCCAGTCTCTTTCTGAAAGGCTAGCCTGGAGGGATCAGTCTTGAGCAAGTTAACCCTTAATTTCTGTCTACCTCTATGTCCTGTTCCTCCTCTTCCAATTCAGTGCATGGCTTATAAATATCATCTTTCATTGGCAGCAACCCATTCCCTTTCAACCCATAAGAGATTTGAGTCCAAACTTTGATATGGGAGGCCAGGAGGTTGATTAGAAGTAGATCGGGGGTGACAACTCCAGAGTGCTGATCATGGTCACAGAAAACAGGCAGAGGAAGACCAATGTAGGAAGAACTTAGGCCATGTACATCTTCAGTTCAGGAGGCCATCACCTGTGATGTTAATGCAAGGATTGAGTAGTGGCTAACCAGGTTCTACAGCATTGATTCCAAGTTCTCCCAATGACAGGGGAACTTCTGAAGAAAGGAGCTGTCCTGCTTGGCTTGCCCAGTTCAGGTCCCAGAATTACTATTGACAGTCAGCTCGTGGTCAGATTCTGGGTGGTGTCTCATTGCAGTTTGCCAGGAACCAGAAGGCACCAGGAGCAGGGTAGTGTTGTGAGGATACTCTCCCCTGATATATCCAGTGGTAGAAGGTAGATCCAGCAACAGATATCAACCACTGTAGGGGACCATCCCCCTTACCATCTTGATCTCATGAAAAGGAGTTAGAATTCAGGAGCCCATTTGTCCTTGTCTTCTGATGTTCAGTCAGCACTTTTCCCTAATATATTTTTCAGCCATTTTTAGTGATCATAGAGAAAGCATTCCTTTTCATTTTTTTTTCATGAATTTTAATGGGGGCAGTTGTTCAGCTTTCCTTTCTGTAAAGTATCCATTCCATCCAGAGCAACTCTCTTCAATATCTCTCTCTCTCTCTCTCACACACACACACACACACACACACACACACAACACCAAGGAGTCCTATAACTGAGAGTCTTAACCCCATAGGTGTCTCACTACTTGGGATTTTTCAAAGCTAGTTCCTCCCAATAGTCACTCATTGGCTTTCCTAAAGGCTGGCCACAACACCACCAGCAGACTCTTCCCATTCCAGTCTTGGTCTTTGATTTATTTCCAGTCCTCTGACTTGATTCCAGAAGGCCATAGTATGGACCTGGACAGATGCCCAGTTTGCTGGGAAAACTGCCATGCTAACAAGGTAATTGGTCAGCAGCACTCACAGCAGGCCTGCTGGAGCAGCACCGCTCTGAGAGAACTCACAGAGACAGGAGCAGTAGCAGGTGTGCTGGCTGCCCATTGCCCTTTCATTGGACGCTGTATGTTTAGGGAAGTACGATCACACCCCTGGTGTGACCGGGGACAGACACAATAGCAACATGACGTGGCAGAGCCTTCATACAAGCCTTACCCTGCCAGCTCAGCATTCATGATTTGATGTAGCACAACCCCTCCCCTGCAAGATCAGCAGAGAGGGAGAAGAGAAAGGGGTGGAGGCTGAGGTCTCTGCCTTATGGTTGCAGTCATAGGATATGGTATAAAAATAGCAAGATTTTCCACACAGGCATTCATAGTTGGGGATTACCAATATCTCCCCTGTCAGGAGAGAGGGACTGCAATAGATCAGAACTGATTGCCTTAAAAGCACTGAAGCTGAATGGTTTCCTTAGAACTTTACTGAAGTCCGTCGTCTTTTCTAGGAAACTAGCCTGCAAAGATCAGGCCTGGACAAAAAAAAAAACCCTCACTCTTTAAATCTTTAAGTTCTGCATAATAGAGCATAAATTAACAGAAAGAGACTGGGCATAGAAGTGTTAGGCATAGAAGACCTGTCCTCTAATAACTAGGACAAAGATGGGACCATGAACAAGATGATAAACTTCCAAAGAAGCTCCATCACCAAAGACTAGATGTTTTCAAGAACTGACCAAAACAGAGGAGAACCAGAGAGTTAAAGTAAGAATAAATCAAATCTCAGTCCTAGGAGAATGCTGGCTAGACACTGAGATTGACCGCAGTACTGTTCCTACCAATTGTCCCCCAGCTATAGGTGGAGGTAGGGGGATTCTGCCAGCACTGAGTGGCCGGTGCACAGAGGCAAGGGAGACTGTCCATTCTGCTACCTTTAAGAACCAAGACTAGGGCCCCTGGATGGCTCAGGCTGTTAAGCATCTGCCATCCACTCATGTCGTGATCTTGGCATCCTAGGATCAAGTCCCACATCAGGCTCCCTGTTCCTCACAGCCTGCTTTTCCCTCTGCCTCTCCCTCTCTCTCTCCATCTCTCATGAATAATAAATAAAATCTTAAAAAAAAAAACCCCGAGACTAAATAGACTGCTCCTTAATGGGAAGTGTAGGAAATTCAAGGAAAACATGGCATCTATCTGAAGACTCAGGTAAAGGAGTGCCTGAGTGGCTCAGTGGGTTAAGCCTCTGCCTTCAGCTCAGGTCACGATCCCAGGGTCCTGGGATGGAGCCCCGCATTGGACTCTCTGCTCAGCAGGGAGCCTGCTTCCCCTCTCTCTCTGCCTGCCTCTGCCTACTTGTCTCTGTCAAATAAATAAAATACTCTGTCAAATACTCTGTCAAATAAATAAAAAAATATGATAAAATAAAATCTTTGAAGACTCAGGTAAAGAACAAACTAGTAGCGGTGACCATTTTAGGAAAATTCTTGGTACCTTCGGAAAGAGACAGGTGGAAGACAGAAAATCTAAGGATAGAACCAAATGAATTGAGAATGAGCCCCAGATGAAATAAGGAATGCTTTCATTAAGATGTGTTAGTAGAGGGGCACCTGGGTGGCTCAGTGGGTTAAGGCCTCTGCCTTCGGCTCAGGTCGTGATCTCAGGGTCCTGGGATTGAGCCCCGCATCCATCTCTCTGCTCGGCGGGAAGCCTGCTTCCCCCTCTCTCTCTGCCTGCCTCTCTGCCTACTTGTGATCTCTATCTGTCAAATAAATAAATAAAAATCTTAAAAAAAAAAAGATGTGTTAGTAGAATTAAAATATGGAGTGTAAAAAGTAAAGAGCAGAACTGACCCAATAGAAAGTTGAGTCGATGATGTTGCGGACAAACAAAACACTCTTGCAAAGTGCAGCGGAAAGACTGAGATGGAAGTAATAAGTAGTAAATATGGAAGTTCCCGAGGAAGAATACACAGTAACTAAGACAAAGACGATAACCAGAGACATTTTAAGAAGACTTCCCAGACCCTAAGAAAACATTCAGAATGAGCAGATTGAAATATCCCTTCATGCTCCAGTCAAAAATTAGTAAGAAAAATCCATAACCAAACAAATTCTGGGTAATTTTTTGAATGACTTCAATGAAAGCAGACTCCTACCTGCGTTCAAAGAGAGAGCACAGACTGCCTGCATTGTAACAAAAATTTGGACTCATTTTTCTCCTTGCAACAGTAAATGCCACAAAAGAGAAAGAAGGAAAGTCCACGGGGCTCGAGGGGAGGGGAAAGAGCAGAATGTTGTGAAGCTGAGAACCGAAAGCAATGCTACACAGAGCAAAGTTCTGGTTCCCATATGAAGCAATGGCAGACGCTCTTATGCAGGCAAACTCCAGAAAGCACACTGTGGAGGTATTTTCCATGTATATTCTATTCTCCTATTCAACAAGAGATAAAAATAAAAATTCAAGAAGGAAGTCCTAATGTAAAAGAACTGACAGCGAACACCGAAACCAGTTAAACATAGTTAAGTCTACAAAAGAATATAGGTCAATACTTTTGGAAATAGAAGATACACAATATAAAAATTAAATATAGTTTTCAATTTTCTCTTTATTATTTTCTATATTTACCAAACATTCTGCAGTCATGCTAAGGACTTCTGCATCTTACTTTAAAATTAAATTTTATGAGAAACATTTAAAATAAACTGTAAAATCCAAGTGGAAAATATAGGCAAGTATTCATTCATTCATTCTTAGATAGGAAAGACCTTTGAACATACAAACAATTGAACAAAGCACAAGTGAAAATGATGAGGTTGGCTGAGGGACCATTGTATTCTGTCCCCGCTCCAAGTTCAGAACCAATTCAGAAGAAATGTGGGGATCAGATCATAATTGTTAAGGCTTATTGGAGAACAGAGCTTATATCTCACCAAGTCAGACTCTATTATTTTCCAGAATTCATCTTAGCCACCTAATTACTGCCAGACTAGTCAAACTGAGACTCTCTTGCAGGTTCTCAGTCTGGGCCTATGAGCTTCAAGGTGGAATTTGGTGGTCAAACCTCTTTGGGAATTGAGTCCAGAGAAGATGAGAGCTCAACATTTCACCAGCTTATATCATTTCCTCCCCTTGATGAGAAGTAAAAGGGAAAGAGAGAGGGAGTCCCCTCATGGAAGCATGAGGCTAGGGGAAAAGAATTCCCATTATGAGAAACAAATATTGAGAAATTTGACACATACTTTAAAAAAATTGTTTATTAAAGACCTCATATAATTAAAAGATAAATCTGAGAAATATTTGAAAGAAACATAACAGATTAATATCATTATTATTTTGAGAACATTTACTAGTTGATGAGAAAAATCACATAATATCAATGCAAATATGGTAAAGGAACAAGGACGAATATTCAAAGAAAAAATTCAACTGGAAAACAAACATAAAGAAAACCAAGATCATTAATAAAAGAGCACAAGTTAAAGCACTGCAGATGGATTTTTCACCTGTAATATTATAACAAATGTTTATTATGTTCCAACTATGTGTAAGACACTGGGCTAAGCATTGGAAATTCATGACTGGAAAAGATACTTAAGGCCTCTTGATTCAGAGGCTTAACAATTTTCATGGAAGAGGCAACTCAGGACTCTGACATTGCGCTTATGTGGATGAATGTACTGATAAGACAAGTACAAAATGCACCAAATTTAAATGTGCAAAAATCAATGTTGCCTATTTATTTGTTTAAGGTAGGATTTACTGTTTGTGAAATTTTGATAAGTTAAGCATGTTTTTTTCCATTGGTGGTAATAAGATAAATTAGCCTGACATTTCTAGCAAAGAATTTTGAAATATGAATCAAGATTTTTTTTTAATGTCCACATCCTTTAACTCTGCTAATCTACTTCTAGGAAGTAATCAGATACAAAGACAAAGATTTACATAAAGACATACTATGTCTTTCTGTATGTATTATTTGTAATAGTAAAAAAATGGAAATATAGGATAACACTTTAATTAGTGATAATTACACCTGTTGAACTCTTATCCAGCCACTCAAAATGCTCTTGTTACTATAACGGTAAGAGCTACATTGAGTCCTGTGTGTCGGTCACTATAAAAATGCTAACTCTGGACATTAGCCTCTAAGCAGTCACTTCCAGCCTAAAGCATGGAGGAGCCCATGTTAGTATTCCAAGCTATCTATTTTTGCCTTGGCTACCTTGGGGGACTTATGCTAAGATGGTGAAACCACAGGAAACAAGCTGGATCCCTGAATGAGTATTTGAAGGGGAGCTGCCCTGGAGAGTCACTCAGTCCTCAGTGGACTTCATGTGAGCGAGAAAATTACTTCGTCTAAACCCCTGGGATTTTAGGGTCTATTTGCTACCACTGTGCACAATCTTCAGTCTCCCAACACTTATATGCCCTTATTGTGAATGAGGAATTACGAGTTCTCTGAGTGGTTTTTGGCAATTTCTTTGAAAAATTCACACAATAGTCTAACACTTTCTTTTGGAACGTGATATCTAATGTTTCTGTGCTTCCCTGAAAACTTTCATTTTAATATTTTTAAAGATACACAAATCCCTCAATTTACCAATATAATTTAATCTTCCAAAAATTCCATTTCTAGTTTTGCAAATAGAAAATTATATGCATTTTACTATTTCCATTGTGTGTTTCTCTATTTGGATATAGTAGATGTGCAACATATATATGATCTGAAAATGAAACTACACAATCTTTTAGATCTAGCTGATATACTATGTCCGTACCACAAATCTACAGTAACATTTTGCCTGCTACACAGGGTCCTAACCTGCTTCAGGATCTCATGATCATCACTACTGAACACTGAATCCAGGAGGACATTGTGGGCCCCTTGGCTAACCCAGTATCGGAGTGTTTCAATCAGGAGCACAGACTTAGTACCTGATCATGGATTTTGGAATTAGAATCCACTATTCAAACAAGCTCTCTGACTCAATCCTAGATTCCTGATTTCCTTCACTCAAATCTCTTGGCAACTCCCTCAAGGCCAACTCAGTAACCCAGTGTGGAAGAACCAACTCTTAGAGCAAAGGCATCAAAAGCTCGGACACAGTAGTTGTGGCTGTCAGTATTGAACACTACATACACACACTTCAGAAACTCTGTCAAATGAAGATATTTGAGTTAACAGATTCTTTACATACACCTTACCTGAGAAATTAGGAATGTCTGATCTGCCACCATCAAGATAACCCACGCTGAAAGTCTCTCTGTCACCTAGTTCCACTTGAACCATCATACCAAGGAATAATTCATACAACCAGAAACATCTTCAAAATTTACATGGACATTCCCAAAACTCTTATCTTCTGACTGTGCTACAGTATTGCTCAGTCTGTAGAAATATTTGGTGACCTCAAGCCACATCAGTAGATCTTCCCAATATCAAAAATCCCCCTATCCCTGCTCACCACCTAATGTCTGTGGGCTTCTTTATCTTGTATTTTATCTCCCAGCTGCCCCCCAGCCTCAGGGCCTTGATGCTCTATTATAGCAGTGGCAGTTATCAACCATTTTTCTCATGGCAACAAATATGATTGTTAACACTGACTTAGACAATACTCCAATGAGAATAGGGAGATTAAACACACACATCCCCACCAAAGCAGAAGCAGTAAACACCAACACTAATTTTGCCTATGGTCAAAGGAAAAATATTCTGAGGGTTCATGGGCTACCTATAGTTCTGTGGCATTTCTCTCCCACCTGGAAAGCATATTGGAGTTTAAATGACCAGAGTAACACTTAAATATGGATAATGACCAATCGACATTGTGTGCTAAAAAAAAGTACACCATTCAGGGGGCGCCTGGGTGGCTCAGTTGGTTAAGCTTCCAACTCTTGGTTTCAGCTCAGGTCATGATCTCAGGGTCATGAGATCAGCCCTGAATGGGCTCTGCATTCAGCAGAGAGTCTGCAGAAAGATTCTCTCCCTCGGCCCCACCCCATGCGCATGTGCACACATGCTCGCTTGCTATCTCTCTACAGTAAATAAATAAATATTTAAAAAGTACACCTGGATGGCTCAGTCAGTTAAGTTTCTGCCTTTGGCTCATGTCATGATCCTGGGGTCCTGGGATCAAGCTCAACGTTGGGCTCCCTGTTCAGCTGAGAACCTGCTTCTTCCTCTCCCTCTGCCTGCCACTCTCCCTGCTTGTGCTCTCAATCTCTTCCTCTCTCTCTCTGACAGATAAAAAAACAAAATACTAAAAAATAAAAAACAAAAATACACCATTCAGAAAATTTGGTTGTTCATTGTTGCAAAAAGTTACTGGCAGCACATTTTAGAACTAGTCTGGACATACAACTATACCTCAACACAGCCATTAAGAACTACTGGTTTAGAAGTAGACTATCCATCTGGAAGTTTGACTAACAAGTTTCTGAGGCCCTTTTCTCATTGCCTTCATCAATCTGGTTTTCCTCCCTCTTCCTTTCCCTTCAGAATATCTTTATGTGCACTCTATATTCACAAATCAATCATCTACCAGACTGTGAGACCTCGTTCTTCATTGGATTGCACCTCCAGTGGATCCCTCAGTACTTCAAGGAGAGCTCCAAACTCCACCACATGAGCTGAGCTCTGTTCCCATTGGCAAAGTCAAATGAAGCCAAAGTATGCAGAAACCAGAGAACTCTATAGCTCCTTTAGCAAACCCCTTTACTCCTGACAGTTTCCCAGTGACTGATTCTACTCCACAAAGCCCAAACCTTATATGTGTGAGGGAAATGTCACCATTGTTCACCAGTCCCGGCATTAGGCTAGTCAGAGGCACTGCCATAATGGCCAATTTTTATTCTTTTAAATGAATGCCTCCTGCAATGAAGCCTTTAGGACCGTTCTCATACACAAACTGATCCTTCTGTCCTGCCTCTCCTATGCTCTAACCTCGGATTTGCCTTGGGCTTGGGCTCCCACATGTGCCTCACTTGTAGACATGTTTGTGATTCTAGTTATCTCCTTGGTAACTGGATGGCCTTTTTACACCCAGTTTAGTCTTTTCTCATGACATCACCTGTGGTGCTTTGTCGTGCTTTGCTTTGCTTCTTCAGAGTTGGTGCTGCCAGCTCCAAGTAACTACAGTGAAAGCAGGTCAACTATTGTATACATCGCAAGCACTTTTTATTTTCTCATGTAAGAGGAAATTTCCAATCATATTTGTTATGGATTGAATTGTGGACTCTAAAAAGGTATTGAATTCTTTTTTAAAAAAATGTGCTGAGGTTTATACCACCCAAATCTATTAAAGTATAATTGTTTCTGCATGCATGGCTCATATTTTCTTTTAACAGTGAAAATGAAAGAAGAATTAATATATTAAATATCTGAGTAAAATCAATTCTTGTGTCAAAGTGAGGTATGAATGAGATAATTGACTTCTAAAAAAACTTTAATTTCCAGATTTATGATTTTAAGCTTTAAAATACCTTATTGCATGTGATGGAAAATATGTGCCTTTGTCTCTACTTCCTGCCACTTGCCTATCTTAGAATTAACATTTTCTTTCTTTTTTATTTTTTCATTTTACGTCGCTTTATTGAAGGATAGCTGACATACAATAAGCTTCATTTAGTATATGTGCTGCTGAAGCGAGCACTAAGCTTCATTTAGTTAAAGCCTACGATTTGATAAGTTTTGACACATGTATGCACCCGAAAACCAGCACAGAGCAAGGAGAAAACATTGTTTGTTTTCATAATCGTCTCCTCCATCTGCAACTACTTGTCAGCTCTCTATCACTATAGAGCAGTTTGCAGTTTTTACTATTTGTTAATAAGTGGAACTATGTGATATGTGTTCCTTGGTCTGGTTTTTTTTTTTAATTTAATTTTTTTTCAGTGTTCCAAAATTCATTGTTTATACACCACACCCAGTGCTCCATGCAATACATGTCCTTCATAACATTTTCAAGCAGAAAGTAACTGGTTATATTATTTAAGAGACTACCTTCTTCTCCATTGGAATGAACTAGGAATCCCATAGATGATCACCCAATAAGGAAGGGATTTTCCTCCTGTGTCCTTAGTGATGCTGAGAGAAAACATCCTAATATTGTCAAGGGCCAACTTCATGATAACTGTGGCAAAACATAATTTAAAATCCAAAAGACAAAATGTATCTCTTTTTTTAACCATAAAGATACTGCCAATTATACTTTATAATGTTTAAATTGTACAGATGATAGCAATATGAGGAAGTACAAATATATTTTCTTTGAATCATTTAGTTTGGCTCATATTATCTATCACATAGCTACTACAGTTTTATTAGAACTGGCTGGTCATGCAGCAGGATACTTAGATCCCTTTTCAGATGCTTGGGAAATAAGATCATAAGATGCTTTATGTTTTAAATGTTAGCCCAGGGGTGCCTGGGTGGCTCAGTGGGTTAAAGCCTCTGCCTTCAGCTCAGGTCATGATCCCAGAGTCCTGGGATCGAGCCCCCACATCGGGCTCTCTGCTCAGCAGGGAGCCTGCTTCCCTTCCTCTCTCTCTCTCTCTGTCTGCCTCTCTGCCTACTTGTGATCTTTGGCTGTCAAATAAATCTTAAATGTTAGCCCTGAAGGTAGGTGATTTTACATCAAAATCCTGATCCACATTCTTGATCCAGAATTCTAGTTAAAAGAGCAGATTTTGATTTTAGATTAACGAAATATTTACCAGTCTCTTCACTAGTACTTCAGATAGCTATAATCTGTTTGAAACTTTTCTGAGCTTTGCACTCTCCACGTAGCCAAAGATGATATAATGTTTGTTTCTTTGTTTGTTTGTTTTTGCAACCGCATGCCCTATCTTGAGTATATCTGCCCACCATGGTATCAGGCCCACAGTTCACTGTTAGCCAAAAGCCTAGTAGTACTACTTTCTTTATTCTTTCTAAATAGAAAACATTTTTGTTTGGATGAAAGGACTTCTGGTCGCTTATTCTAAACTGTACATTCTATCGCCATCTTCTACAAATGTGTACTGGGATTATTTAATTTTAAAATAGAATTTGATGGTTTTGTACACTAATCATGTTTTATCTTGCTTAGATTAAAGTGCTATGGAATTTCTTGTAGTCATTTAATCCGTCCTGAATTGAAAGAAGAATTGTCTCTCTTCAACTAATAATGACTTTTCTTATATCTATAATTCATTACAAGGTACAGTTGCATGTTATCTGCCAATATTGTATATAATGTACATATCCCACAATTTTGCCTACCTTCCTATTATACTTGAATACATTTGAAATTTCTTTTGTGTTTTGTTATTTAAGCAAAATATTGACAGAACAGACTATCTTATTTGTTTACCTATCTATTTATTTATTTACATATAATGTATTATTTGTTTCAGGGGTACAGGTCTGTGATTCATCGGTTTTACACAATTCACAGCACTCACCATAGCACATATCTTCCCAATGTCTGCCATGCAGCCACACCATCCTCCCCACACCCTCCACTCCAGCAACCCTCAGTTTGTTTCCTGCGATTGTGAGTCTCCTGTGGTTTGTCTCCCTCTCCGGTTTTGTCTTATTTCATTTTTCCTTCCCTTCCCCAATGATCTTCTGCCTTGTTTCTCAAATTCCTCATATCAGTGAGATCATATGATCATTGTCTTTCTCTTATTGACTTATTTCGCTTAGCATAATACCCTCTAGTTCAATCCACATCATTACAAATGGCAAGATTTCATTTTGATGGCTGCATAATATTCTATCGTGTGTGTGTGTGTGTGTGTGTGTGTGTGTGTGTACACCACATCTTCTTTATCCATTCATCTGTTGATGGACACTAGGCTCTTTCCATAGTTTAGTTATTATGGACATTGCTGCTATAAATATTGGGGTGCACATGCCCCTTCAGATCACTGCATTTGTATCTTTGGGGTAAATACCCGGTAGTACAATTGCTGGGTCATAGGGTAGCTCTATTTTCAACTTTTTGAGGAACCGCCATACTGTTTTCTAGAGTGGTTGCACCAGCTTGCATTCCCACCAACAGTATAGGAGGATTCCCCTTTCTCCACATCCTCGGCAACACCTGTCATTTCCTTACTGGTTAATTTTAGCCATTCTGATGTTGAACCAACCTTGCAGCCCAGGAATAAATCCCACTTGGTCGTGGTGAATAATCCTTTTAATGTACTGTTGGATCCTATTGGTTAATATTTTGGTGAGAATATTTGCATCCGTGTTCAGCAGGGATATTGGTCTGTAATTCTCCTTTTTGATGGGATCTTTGTCTGGTTTTGGGATCAAGGTCATAGTGGCCTCATAAAATGAGTTTGGAAGTTTTCCTTCCATTTCTATTTTTTGGAACAGTTTCAGGAAAATAGGTATCAAATCTTCTTTAAATGTTTGGTAGAATTCCCCTGGAAAGCTGTCTGGCCCTGGGCTCTTGTTAGTTGGGAGATTTTTGATGACTGCTTCAGTCTGCTTACAGGTAATGGGTCTGTTCAGGTTTTCTATTTCTTTCTCATTCAGTTTTGGTAGTTTAGACGTCTCTAGGAATGCATCCATTTCTTCCAGAGTGTCAAATTTGCTGGCATATACTTGCTCATAATATGTAAAATTGTTTGTATTTCTTTGATGTTGATTGTGATCTCTCCTCTTTCCTTGATGATTTTATTAATCTGGGTCCTTTCTCTTTTCTTTTTGATAAGTCTGGCCAGGGGTTTAATAAATCTTATTAATTATTTCAAAGAACCAGCTCCTACTTTCATTGATCTGTTCTACTTTTTGGTTTCTAATTTCATTGATCTCTGCTCTGATTTTTATTATTTCTCTTCTGCTGCTTGGTTTAGGCTTTATTTGCTGTTCTTTCTCCAGCCCCTGTAGGTGTAAGGTTAGGTTGTGTATTTGAGACCTTTCTTGTTTCTTGAGAAAGGCTTGTATTGCTATATACTTTCCTCTCAGGTCTGCCTTTGCTGCGTCCCAAAGATTTTGAACAGTTGTGTTTTCATTTTCACTTGTTTACATTAATTTTTTTAATTCTTCTTTAATTTCCTGGTTGACCCATTCATTCTTTAGTAGGATGCTCTTTGGCCTAGATGTATCTGAGTTCTTTCCAACTTTCCTCTTGTGGTTGAGTTCTAGTTTCAAAGCATTAGGTCTGAAAATATGCAGGGAATGATCCCAATCTTTTGGTACTGGTTGAGACCTGATCTGTGACCCAGGATATGATCTATTCTGGAGAATGTTCCATGTGTACTAGAGAAGAATGTCTATTCTGTTGCTTTGGGATGGAATGTTCTGAATACATCTGTGAAGTCCATCTCGTCCAGTGTGTCCTTTAAAGCCTTTATTTCATTGTTGATCTTTTCCTTAGATGATCTGTTCATTTCAGTGAGGGGTGTGTCAAGGTCCCCTACTATTATTGTATAATTTTCAACCTCTTTCTTTGATTTTATTATTAATTGGTTTAAATAATTGGCTTCTCCCATGTTAGGACATATGCATTTAAAATTGTTAGATCTTCTTGTTGGATAGAACCTTTAAATATGATATAGTGCTCTTCCTCATCTCTTATTATAGTCTTTGGCTTAAAATCTAATTTGTGGTGATATAAGGATTGATATACCAGCTTTCTTTTGGTGTCCATTAGCATGGTAAATGGTTTTCCATCCCCTCACCTAAAATATGGAGATGTCTTTGGGTCTAAAATGAGTCTCTTGCAAACAGCATATCGATGGGTCTTGTTTTTTTCCTCCAGTCTGATATCTTGTGTCTTTTGTTTGGAGCATTTAGCCCATTTACATCTAGGGTAACTATTGAAATATATGAATTTAGTGTCATTGTATTGCCTATAAGGTGACTCTGACTCTGTTACTCTCTGTTAATCTGTTACTCTGTTACTCTTACTCTCTCTGTTCCTTTCTGGTCTATGTTACTTTTAGGCTCTCTCTTTACTTAGAGGAACCCTTTCAATATTTCCTGTAGGGCTGGTTTGGTGTTTGCAAATTCTTTCAGTTTTTGTTTGTCCTGGAAGCTTTTTATCTCTCCTTCTATTTTCAATGACAGTTTAGCTGGGTATGGTATTCTTGGCTGTGTATTTTTCTCATTTAGTGCTCTGAGTATATCATGCCAGTCCTTTCTGGCCTATAAGATCTCTGTGTATAGGTCATCTTCCAGTCTAATATTTCTGTCATTTTAGGTTACAGACCTCTTATCCCGAGCTTCTTTCAGAATTTTCTCTTTGTCTCTGAGACTTGTAAGTTTTACTATTAGATGGCAGGGTATTGACCTATTTTTATTGATTTTGAAGAGGGTTCTCTGTGCCTCCTGGATTTTGATGCCTGTTTCCTTCCCCAAGTTAGGGAAGTTCTCTGCTATAATTTACTTCAGTATACCTTCTGCCCCCCCCCCCATTTCTTCTTCTGGGATCCCAATTATTCTAATATTGTTTCATCTTATGGTATCATTTATCCCTCAAATTCTCGCCTTGTGATCTGGTAGTTGTTTATCTCTCTTTTTCTCAGCTTCTTTATTTGCCTACATTTGGTCTATATCACTAATTCTCTCTTCTGCCTCATTTATCCTAGCAGTAAGAGCCTCCATTTTTTATTGCACCTCGTTGATAGCCTTTTTTATTTCAACTTGGTTACATTTTAGTTCTTTTATTTCTCCTGAAAGGGATTCTCTTGTATCTTCTATCCTTTTTTCAAGCCCAGCTAGTATCCTTATAATTGCCAATCTGAACTCTAGTTCTGACATCTGACTAATGTGCATATTGATTAGATCCTTGGCCATCTGTACTGCCTCTTGTTCTTCTTTTTTTGTGGTGAGTTTTCCCATTTTGTCATTTTGTCCAGAGAAGAATAGATGAATGAGAGACCAAAATGACAAAAAGGTAACAACCACCCCAGAAAAATATACTTTCCAGAAAGTGGTCACTTTTCTGTTCAGAGAATTGCTGCTATTCTTTTCTTTTATCTCCTGCTGAGTTTGTTGGTGTTCAGAATGGTTTGATAGCTATCTAGCTGAATTCCTGGGACCAGACAAAATTTGGGTGGTCTACCCCTCCATCATCTTGCTCTTCCCCTCCAGAACAGGCTGTCTTCTAAGAAGAGAGTATAGTTTCCATGTGTGTAAGAGACATTTGCAGAGAAGTTAGTGTAACTGGATTTGTTATAGTAATGGCATTTTAATATGGTAAGTAAAATTCTTTCTTATTAAAGCTTCTGTGATAATTGTTGAAAGTATAATATAGTATCTTTTTCATTTAAACTAGTAGTCCATGAATTTTGTGTTCCCTGATCAAATGCCAGCTCCATCATTTATTAGCTGTATAATCTTGAGTAAGTTATGTGTGTTTCATTCTTTTGCACGTGGCTGTTTAATTTTCCTAACATTATTAATTAAAGATACTGTCATTTCCCCATCATATATTCTTGGCTCTTTGTTGTAATTTAATTGACCATATATGTATGGGTTTATTTTTGGGCTCTCAGTTCTGTCCCTTTTATCTATGTGTCTATTTTTATGCTAACCATATTGTTTTTTTGTTTGTTTGTTTAAATTTTATTTATTTATTGGACAGAGAGAGAGATCACAAGTAGGCAGAGAGGCAGGCAGAGAGAGAGGGAGAAGCAGGCTCCCCGCTGAGCAGAGAGCCCGATGCGGGGCTCGATCCCAGGACCCCGAGATCACGACCTGAGCCGAAGGCAGAGGCTTAACCCACTGAGCCACCCAGGTGCCCCACTAACCATATTGTTTTAATCATGATAGCTTTGTAGTATAGTTTGAAATTATGTTATGTGATGCCTCTAGTGTTGTTCTTCTTTCTCAAGATTGCTTTGACTACTTAGGGTCTTTTGTGGTTCCATACAAGTTTTAGGATTATTTGTTCTATTTCTGTGAAAAATGCCATTGGGATTTTGATAGTTATTGCATTGAATCTGTAGATTACTTTGGGTAGTATGGACAGTCTAACAATATCATTTCTTTCAAACTATGAACATGGAATATTTTTTCATTTATTTATGTCTTTTTCAATTTCTTTCAATAATGTCTTATAGTTTTCAGTGTACAGGTATTTGACCTCATTGGTTAAGTTTATTCCTAGGTATATTACTCTTTTTGATACAAGTATAAATGGGATTGCTTTCTTAGTTTTTCTTTTCGATAGCTCATTATTGGTGTATAGAAATGCAACAGATTTTTGTGTATTGATATTATATCCTGCAACTTTACTGAATTCATTTATAAGTTCTAACCATTTTTTTTGAAGGAGTCTTTGGGTTTTTCTGTATATAATAAACCATCTGCAAATAGTGACAGTTTATAACTTCCTTTCCAATTTGGATGCCTTTATTTCTTTTTTTGCCTAATTCCTCTGGCTAGGACTTCTAACTTCCATACAATGCTGAATAAAAGCAGGGGAGGGGGGGAGAAGCAATGGGCATTCTTTTCCTTTTCCTGGTCTTAGTAGAAAAGTTTTTGGCTTTTCACTGTTAACTGTGATGTTAGATGTGGGTTTGTCATATATGGCCTTTATTATGTTCAGGAACATTCATCCTATACCTGCTTTGTTGATAGTTTTTTATTATAAATGGATGTTGAATTTAGTCAAGTTTTTTTTTGCATCCATTGAGATTATCATGTGAATTTTTTTTCTTCATTTTGTTAATATGGTATGTCACATTTCCTGATTAGTGAATATTGAACCATTCTTGCATCCCTGGAGTTAATTGCAAATCCCACTTGATTTACTTATTGCTTTAACATATTGATGAATTTGGTTTGCTAGTATTTTGTTGAGGATTTTTGTATCTAAGTTTTCCGGGAATATTGGCCTATAATTTTCTTTTCTTGTGGCATCCTTGTCTGGTTCTGGTATTAAGATAATAATGACCTCATAAAATGAATTTGGAAGAGTTATCTCTTCTTCTAGTCTTTGGAAGAGTTTGAGAAGAATTGATATTAATCCTTCTTTGAATGATTGATGAAATTCACCAGTGAAGCTATCTGGTCCTGGCCTTTTGTTTGTTGGGAGATTTGTGATTATTGATTCAATCTTACTAGTAATCAGTCTGTTTAGAGTTTGTATTTCATCATGATTTTGTCTTGATATGCTATATATGCCTAGGAATTTATCCATTTCATCTAGGTTGTCCCCCTTGTTGGCATATAATCATTCATAGAACTCTCTTATGATCTTTTGTATACTGTGGTATCAGTTGTCATGTCTCTTCTTTCCTTTCTGATTTCATTTGAGTCCTTTTTATTTGATTCTTGGTGAGTCTACCTAAAAGGTTGTCAATTTTATTTATCTTTTCAAAGAACCAGCTTCTTTCTGGTCTATTTATTTCTGCTCTAATCTTTGTTATTTTCTTTCTGCTACTTATTTGGACTTTGTTCTTTTTCTAGTTCCTTGAGGTGTAAAGTTAAGTTGTTTATTTGAGACTTTTCTTGTTTCTCAAGATAGGCACTTATTGCTGTGAACATCCTTAGAACTCTTTTTGTTGCATTCCATAAATTTTGTTATATTACATTTCCATTTTTGTTTGCCTTAAAGTATTATTTGATTTCTCTTCTGATTTCTTTCCACAGAGGTTTTTGGTAGGTGCTGTTTAATCTTCCAGTTTTCTTTATATAATTAATTTCTAGTGTCATGCCATTGTGGTCAGAAAAGATGTTTGATATGATTTAATTCCTTTTAAATTTATTGAGACACATTTTACAGCCTAACATATGATCTGTCTTAGAAAATGTTTCATCTCCTTTCACTTGAGAAGAATGTATATTCTGTTGCTTTGGGATGGAATGTTCTGTAAATATCTGTTAAGTCCATCTGATGCAATGTGTTATCTAAGGCCAAGTTTCCTTATTGATTTTCTGTCTGAATTGATGTAAGTGAGGTAGTAAAGTTCCCTACTCTTATTGTATTGCTGTCTATTTCTCTCTTTAAGTATGTTAATATTTGCCTTATATATTTAGGTGCTCCTATGTTGGGTGCATAAGTATTTATAACTATTTGTTGGGTTGACCCCTTTATCATTATGTAATGCTCTTATTGGTCTCTTATTACAGTCTTCATTTTAAAGCCCGTTTTGTCTGTTATAAGTATAGCTCTTTCAACTTTGTTTTGTTTTCCATTTGCATGGAACACCTTTTCCATCTATTCACTTTCAGTCTATATATACTTACATCTAGAACAACCCTCATGGACAGCATATAGTTGGTGGGTTTTTGTTTGTTTGTTTTTTGTTTTTATCTGCTCAGTCACTCTTTGTCTTCTGATTGGAGAATTTATTTCATTTACATTTAAAGTAATTATTGATAGTTATGTGCTTATTGCCATTTTGTTAATTATTTTCTGGCTGGGTTTTTGTTTTTTGATTGTCATTCACTTTTTACTTCAATTTGTATACTACTAATTCTTAGATCAATCTCACAAGAGAAAATCCTATTGACAATTTCAAACCGTATTTGCATTCATTACTCTTATTCATATTAACTGCTGTTTTTAATTTAATGATTGATCTTATGGTGCCCTATTACATTAGACAGAGATTTCAGTTATTATAACCAATTGTGAGCTATGCTTAGACTTACAGCACTATTGTTCATTACTTAATTTCTAAAACTAACTTTACAGTTAGTTCCCTATTTGTGTATGAGGACTAATGATAGCATTCTGAAGTAAAATAAACACATATCATCTGAATTTCTGCCTGAAAAAAATAATTAAAAATATGAATCAGTAAAATAAAGGAAATGGGGGTTAGTGGTTTGAGTACAGGTTACAGAGTCATACTCCCTGAGTTTGGTGTTCTTTCCATCGTAAGTGGAGATGTTCTTTTGTCTCGCTACTTTTATGATTTTTTTCATTACTACGTTTTACAAATTTAATTACAATATGTCTCAGTTTTGGCCTGCTCTTGTTGATTTTGAGGGGAGTTCTCTGTGTCTCCTGGATCTGGACATCTGTTTTCCTTCCCCAAATTAGTTTTCTGCTATTGTTTCTTGAAAGAAATTTTCTGCCCCCTTTTCTCTCTCTTCTTCTGGGACTCCTATAATATGAATGATACTAAGTTTTAAAGCGTCACTGAGTTCCCTAAATCTCTTCTCCAGCTGCAAATTCTTCTTTGTCTTTTGTTCAGTTTTATTATTTTCCATATTTTGTCATCCAGGTCACTAATTTGTTGTTTTGCTTCTTCCAGTCTGCTGTTCATTGCTTCAGGCCAATCTTGTTTAATACATTCTTCATCTCTGATTCTTTTTTAACTTTTTCATCTCTGTCGTGGGGTCTCACTGATGTCTTCTATTCTTTTTACAAGCCCAGTGAGTATTGTTGCTTTAAATTCTCCCTCATGTTCTTATTCTCAGACATGTTACTTATATCTGTTTCACAGATCTCTGGGCCATGGCCTTATCTTGTTCTTTCAAATGGGATAAATTCCTCTGTTTTGGTATTTTGTCTAAGTCTCTGCCTTCTTCTCTGTGTTAGAAAAGCCAGTTATGTCACCTGCTCCTGAAAATAATGGCCTTCTAAAGAAGAGGTCATGTAGTGTGCAGGGCCTGGCACTTCAGGGGTTCTCTCCCGTGTGTCCTCTGTGCATTCTGCTGTTGTGTTTTGGTTGCTCTATTCTTCAGGTCAGTCGTTCTTTTCCTTTCTTTTATTTCTCTCTTGTTATTTGATGACTTTCCTTAGTGTTATATTTCAATTATTTATATGGTATATAAAACCACTTCTTTAGGCTTGAAAGAGGGACCTGGCATAAGAGATGAATCTTGTCATTCAACTCTGCTCCAGATCTTGGTTGATTCTCAAACCTTTGTGCTTATACAAGCATCCTATTTTTTATTTAATAGCTCCCAGTATTTGAGGATGCCATGACCTGTCAGTGTTCCAAAGAAGAATATCTCAGTACTTACGTTCAGGTTACCCAGAAGCAAGACCCTCAGGCATCAGCTTTTAAAAGTATGCAAATATATATATTCCTGTGGGACCACAAGCATAAATCTCCTGGCCCCCAGAACAAGGCAATCTGGAGGTGTCCCTTGGGGATCAGTTGCAAAAGTCAAGTCTCCAGACAAGTATATGTACTCTTTTATGGGAGATACCAGTGAGCTAAAGCAAGATAGAGGGAGAACACCAAGATGGTGTCCACAGCCTACATTCCTTAAGAGCAGCTCCAAAGACCAATAGGTATGTGCCAAACCCGAAGCCTCCCCCTTAGTTCTGAAGCTCCAAGACAAGCAAAGATACCTTCTTCACAGAAAGACTGGAGGATGTGCCTCAGTCCACTGTTTGCACAGTGTCCTGGGGGTGGTATCCTGCCAAGAATTGTCTCTCCCATTGCTGTAGTCCTGAGGAATACAGGAACACAAGCTACTCTGGTTACCAGAGCAAAGCAATCAAGGAACATCCCTTTGGTGGCAGCCACAAAAACTGGAGAACCGGGCATAAAAACCAGGGCACCAGACACATGTAAACCTCCTCTGCAGGAGACACTGGAACTCTGCAGTGCAGCAGGAGATAATTCACAGAAATAGCACTCACCCTCTGAGGTCTCTGGAAAGGATTATAGTCAGCCCTTAGATTGGTGTTTTATTAGAGGCCTGCCCCTCAGGCCACAGTCATGATGATTAGCTAATAGGCCTCCTCAGAAACACTGAGCTCCTGTGTCTGTTGCCTCTTGCTGTGCCCCTGGAGTTTTAACTCTCTAAGAACTCTCTGTTGATTATAGTCCTGTGGGACCCATGAGCATAAGCCCCACTGTCCACCATAGCCAGGTGATATAGAGGTGTCCCCTTGGCAGGCAGCAGCCACAAAAATCAGAACACAAAACATGTGCAAAAGCTTCCTTCTAAGACCTACTGGTACTTTGGAGCACAGCAGAGGGAGAACTTGAAGATCGTGCCTATTTGTCCCAGAGAGTATTCCAGCAGGCTCCTAGATATGTGTTAAATTTGATGCCTGCCCCTCAGGGCAATGTTTTAATATAAACGGACGAACCTCCTTCACTTTAAGTCTGGTCCTGATTGGCTGCCTCTGAGCTGGGCCCAGGGGTAAATTCCAGTTTGCAAGTTCTTTAGGAGTGGCTATTCAGATTGCTAGTCTTGTGGGTTTTTGAGATAAGGTCTCCATTGGTTTTCCAAGTTAGATGTTTGGGGGTTTGTCTCCCAAGTGCATATCTTAAAAGTTGAGAGGCCCAGTGTGGGGTTTGAACCCTTTGCTCCTAAGGGAGACACTCTGAATTTTGAGGTCTCCTGAAGTTGTGTGTTGGTTGCCATGCCAGGGGTCTAGTTTATGGCATGTTTGTGTCCCAGCCTCTCCTACCTACTTTGATGTGGTTTCTTCTTGTTTGCCTGATGTATAGTCATCATTCAGCCAGCTTTTAGGGGTTTTTAAGGTAATTATTTCATATGTAGCTGTAGATTCATATGTCCCTGAAAGGGGTGAGTTTAGAATCTTCCCACATTGCTATCTTGAACCTGAACCTCAAGGTGTTGATTCTCAACCTCCATACCTGTGGATGTGACCTTATTTGGAAACAGGTCTTTCGAAATGATCAAGTTAAGACGCTGTCGTTAGGGTGAGCCCTAATCCAGTGTGGCTGGTGTCCTTCTGAAAAGGGAAAATTTGGCACAGAGAGTCATGTGTAGAGGGAAGATAATGTGAAGACTTGGGAGAATACCATCTATAAGCCAAGGAATGTCTGAAGCTACCAAAAGCTAGGAAAGAGGCATGGAAAAGACTCCTCATAGCATTCAGAAGGAACTCTGGTGACATCTTAATTTCAATTTCTAGCCTCCAAAACTTAGAGAGAATATAGTCTGTTGTTTAAACTACCCAGTTTGTGATACTTTTTTATGACATCCCTGGGAAATTAATACAGTATTCAATATGGTGTCAGTCATTTTCCTAAAGTAGCAAAAGATGTTATTTCACAGGCAGAGGGGAGGAATAAAACAATGGTGGAGTGGTATAACTTGACACGTAAAGAATGTAGTGTTCCTTAATTTTAAACTCTGATATATAAAAAACAATTATGGTGGGTCATGATCAATTGTATACTATCTAAAATAATACAAATAGATTTTTTAAATCTCCTTAATATCTTATATAAACTATCATTTCTTACAGTTTGGGCTTTTTACCTTATTCTATATTCCATTATAAATATTACTTCATCTGGTGAGTATTTTTTCCTTTGACATTTGAAGTGAAACTTACTACCAGAATATTCAGTTCAAAAAAAAAAAAAGGTTAAGATACAATAATATCATCAAAGATGCCACATCAAAATTAATAGGAATTTCATGGTAATTTCTTATTTGTCAGGGAATAATATTTGCCAGTTTATTAGAAAAACAACCTTAATAACTAAAAGAAATGCAAAGGACATATCAGTTTTTTAGTGTGGTATTTTATTTTCTCTTTCATTTTATTAAAAATTAATAGAGATGTAAGCGCTGTTGAGAGGATTTAAAACCCATCAAATATACAAAATCTCAACTGACGCGGCCTCTGGAGAAGGGCACGGATGATGTGGAATGACAGGCAGACTCATTTTGCATCATACACCCTTTCGCACTATTAGGATCAGCTACCTTGTGTGGTTTTTTCAATTGGGGGGGGGGACTAGATAATTTTAAAATTTTCATTGAATGAAAAAAGGACTGAAAAGGACAAAAGGTTTTTGCTCGAAATCTTTTTCCAGGTTATCCCTGTTGTTTCACTTGGAGGCAAGCTACTGTATGCAAATGAGGTAGCACTGAAGAGAGTACCTTGGGTGGGGAATAGAAGGGCAGAATTGTTCTCTGGCGATTACTTTTTCCTAAGCATTTATGATTCCTAAACGTTGATGTCAAAGAAGACATGCAATAAGGGTGGCACTAAGGGTCAGGAGAGCTTTCTATGGAATAACAAGTGGATATGTATTTCATAAATTGTAAATAGTCATCAGTTGTTTAAAACTGGGCTGAGAACTTATGTTGTTCAATTCCTGAAGATGAATGAAAGTTAGAGTTATATTGGATCTTAGAAGTCATCTAGTCCAGACCGTAACTTACTGGATGAAGCAGCTGGATAGAATAATTAAATAATTTTGCTGTGGCCAACTAGTTTCTTAATAGCAGGTGCTAGATTTCAATCCAGAGTTCCATATCTTCGTTGGTTCTCCCTATACCCTCTATGTCATACTCAACATAAATACCTCTAACACTACCATTGCGATGCACGCTTCTTCAAACTGATTTAACAGCAACATCTAGACACACGTAGACTAAATAGAATGTATCTACAATGTACATATTGGCAGTAACAGGTAGAAAGGTATATTATGTATGAAGTCCTTTTTCTCATGTATGAGTAGGTTATATAACCCCCATTTCTGATTTGTAGAAACTAGGATTCTGAGAGGTTAAAAGACAACTAAAGCATCTCAGGGCCAAGACAGGAGCCTCTATCTTTAGATTTTTGGTTCAGTGTTCTTCCTACTATCCTACACTATCTCCCTGTACAAAGGTTTGCTTGGCAGAGACCTCATAAAATTGACCTTCTGGATTTATTTTTTTCTTGATTTATTAAAATTACAATAAGAAAAGACTTCTGAAATAAAATTATCCCTGAAAAAAATTATGGATAAAAAAGTTGTATCTGCCATACGTCAGCTTGTCCAACCATTTGCCTTCATGGTCCTTTTCCCAGCCTTACCTTGCCCAGGATTCTCATTTGTTCAGTGAGAGTTCTATTCCAGCAGTGGGTACTAGTAACATGACCCCCTCATGACTTAATCTCCACTATCATTTTAGCCTATCCAGATTATACACATAAAGGATGATTCTCTAAAAATCTAAATTCAGGTAGGCTAATACCATAGAGAGGCCTTCAAATATGGAAAGCAAAATGGGAGAGAAAACAAACAGTGAACTGACAGAACAGGCAAGTTTGGGTGGCTTTGCAGTAGGGTTTTTCATCATAGGCTGAAATCCATGTGTGAGTTGGGCTGTTCAATAATTGTGGGGGCAGAAAGGGCTCCTGGGTAGCTCAGTTGGTTAACCATCCAACTCTTGATCTCAGCTCAGGTCACGATATCAATGTCGTGAATTCAAGCCCCACATTGGGCTCCATGCTGGGCATGAAGCCTACTTTAAATAATAATAATAATAATAATAATAATAATAATAATAATATAATAATTGAGGGTGGGTTAACCTAGAACAGGGAAAACTAGAACCAGGAGAATATTTAAAAGGCATTACAACTCTTTTTTTTTTTAATTTTTTAATTTTTATAAACATATAAAGTATTTTTATCCCCAGGGGTACATGTCTGTGAATCGCCAGGTTTACACACTTCACAGCACTCACCATAGCACATACCCTCCCCAATGTCCATTACCACATCCCCCTTTCCCGACGGCCCTCCCCCCATCACCCCTCAGTTTCTTTTGTGAGATTAAGAGTCACTTATGATTTGTCTCCCTCCCGATCCCATCTTGTTTCTTTTCTTCTTTTCCTACCCCCCCAACCCTCCATGTTGCATCTCCACTTCCTCATATCAGGGAAATCATATGATAGTTGTCCTCCGATTGATTTATTTCACTAAGCATGATACCCTCTAGTTCCATCCATGTCATTGCAAATGGCAAGATTTCATTTCTTTTGATGGCTGCATAGTATTCCATTGTGTATATATACCACTTCTTCTTTATCCATTCACCTGTTGATGGACATCTAGGTTCTTTCCATAGTTTAGCTATTGTAGACATTGCTGCTATAAACATTTGGGT